>PVKH010001934.1:0-28698 GCA_004027955.1 Chaetophractus vellerosus
AGGACTGAATTTGCGACTCACAGTTCTTGTGGTGTCTTCCAAATTAGTGGACCACTGATTAATCAGTTTGTATTGTCTAGGAGTCATTCCTGAAGCTAGACTATAATTCACTCCTCTAATCACTTCAAGGGATCTGTAAGCTCCTACTTCCATGCATTAAACTCTTTCATGCTTAAAATACCTAGAGTCATTTTTAATTTTCTGCACTGATAGAACTTTTAATTGGTATTTTTACTTTTATTCTTGTCCCTTAGATTCATTTCTTGACACAGCAGCCAGAATTAGCAATCAATCTCACTCCCAGCTTAAGACCTCCAATAACCTCTCATATTATTTAAAATTAACTCCATATTCCTTACTATAACCTGTAAACCCTTATAAACCTATTCATATCTGTCTACTGCCTCCTCTATAATCACACTTCCTACACATCCTCCTTGTAACTCCAGTTTTGCCACTCTGATTTATTTGCCACTCCTGTAGTATTCCAATCTTGTTTTATTTCAATATATTTGCACTTTTTAATCTCTCTTCCTAGAATGCTCTAACTTCAGATCTCCCTTTGCCTTCTTCTGCACTTCTTTCATGTCTCTCCACAAATATTACCTTATGGGAGAGACTTCACTCCCTGAATTTGTATTATACATTTAACTTTAGGGGACAGGGTCCATCTGTCCTATAAAATATCAATTTCACGAGCACAGGGACTTTGCTTATCTTATTCCCCACTCTATTCACAGCATGTAGAATACTTCCTTACATGTGAAAGAAATAAAAAAACTATGCGTGGAATGAATGGATAAATGAGTGACCCTTTTTTTTTTTTTTTTCCCAAATGCTTTTGGCCAAGGAAGAAATGTATATAATACATGGTCAAATTTTGACCATTTGACAAGTAATATGGAGGCTGCATTTGGAGTGCTACTGGTATATGTTATTTGAGGTTGAACATATAGATTTTCTTCTTTTTCACTTGTTCAAATCCAGTAGTGTTTAAATGTTTTGAATTGAATTGAAGCTTTGATGTGTTACTGCTTGGTCATTTATTAGGTATTCAGTATGTATCTCTTTCTGCTGCCTGTAAGAGTAACTTAGATTTATAGGTTAAAAAACAATCTTGAGATGAATACAACTTTGGTGTGGGAAAGACCCACTATCAGTCAGCTATTTCACTCACATACTTGTTTTGTTTCATAACTAACCTCTTCTCAAGCTCAGTGCAATGATGAAAACACTCCTGGGGGGGGCAATTCTGAAGCTCTTACTGAAGTCATTAAGGGCTTCTGGGGGACCATTGCTGGAGTAAAGGTTGCAGGGTCAAGCCCAAGATGACTATTTTACTTGGAAAATGAGAAATGCTCTAACGTGGAAACGCATAATGTACACGTAAAAACATCCAGAGTTGGTTATTGCTACTGTGTGAGAAGGAAATAATATGCTGTTAAAAGCACTGTGATCTTACTAAAAGCAAGACCACCAAAGGTTGTTGGCCTTATTTGAACCCTAGTTTATTTTTCACGATTGCTTCAGGAAGAGTTTAAAAAAAAAAAAAAGACTAGTACCATTCAGGCAACATTCCTTTTTTTCTAGAGCAAAAGTTTTATTTTGACAAGATAAAGTGAGCTTTTTAATTTCCGCTTATGGTTAGTAATTTGAGTCCTTGCCAAGAAATATTTACCAACTCCCAGAATGAGAAGAAAACCTATTTTTTTTATGAACTCTGATAGTTTTTGCATTTGTTTAAAGTCACAATCTGATGTCTATTTAATTGCCATTTTATACTGTGACGTAGGCTGTGAGGTTCTTCTTTTTTAGCTGACCATTTAAAAAATTTTATTGACGTATATCACTCATACATGAATATGCATAAACAATAACTGTATAGTAAAAGATGTGAACTTACAAAACAAAAATGTGTGACACCAACACCTTGCATTATTGTGAAACATTTCTTAAAAATTATGAAAGAATATCATCAAAATATTACTACTAACTATAGTCCGTATCTTATATTTGGTGTATTTTTCCCCAAACCCACCCTATTATTATTAATATATTTTATCACAGAAGTTGTGAACTTACAAAACAGTTACACAAGTGTGTAGAATTCCCACACAACACCCCTTCACCACCACACAACACTGTGGTGGAACATTTGTTACAGAACATGAGAAATTATCATCAGACTGCCACCACCAACCATGATCCATGGTGTATACTTGGCACACCTTTACCATACCCCTCATCATCAACACAGTATATCTTTAGTATTGATGTAAGAACATTACAATTTTGCTGTTCACCACAGTCCATAGGTCACACCAATTGTATTTTCCCATGCTTCTTTACATTCCCACCAACCTGCAATAGTGACACACATCCACTCCAGCTCACAGAAGTACACTCCTGTTTCAGTAACATCAACCACAATTCTCATCTATCTTTCTTTTTAATTAATTATTTTTAGTTTTAAAGAAGCATCAGATTACATAAATGGCATATAAAAAAAATAAAAGGGATTCCCATATGCCCCACTCTCTCCCCCTGCCACACGTTTCCACATTAACAACATCCTTCATTAGTGTGGTACATTTGTTACAATTGATGAATACATATTGAAATATTGCTACTAGCCATAGAACAGTTTACATTATAGTTTACACTCTGTCCCACACAATTTTGTAGGTTATGACAAACTATACACAATGGCCTGCAATGTCATGGGCATTTTCAGGACAAATCCAATGTCCTGAAAATGCCCCCATATCTATACAGATATATAGTTTTCCAGCAACATTATTCAAAAGCTTTTCTTTTTCCTTTGAGTTACTCAGTGATTTTTATCCAAAATCAATTGACTCTACATATGTGTGTCTAGTTTGGGGCTCTATTCTTTTCCATTAAATACTACCTTTCTATATGCCATTTCTACTCATTTTTGATTACCATACCTCTGTAGTATTTCTTGATTTCTAAGAACCATGAATAATATTAACCTTTTCAAACAACCAAGTTTTGGTTTTGTTTATTCTTTCTGTATTTGTCTGTGATTTCACTTAATAAATTAATTTTCTTATCTTTTTTTTATCCCTTATATTTCTTTTGGGTTTTATTTGCTATTCTTTTTCTTGTTTCTTCAGGTGAGTATTAAATCACTGATTTTAAGCTGCTTTTTTTGCTTAAAAAAGCATTTAATGATATAAATTTCCCTCT
The DNA here is from genome assembly GCA_004027955.1 of Chaetophractus vellerosus. Classification (NCBI taxonomy): domain Eukaryota; kingdom Metazoa; phylum Chordata; class Mammalia; order Cingulata; family Chlamyphoridae; genus Chaetophractus; species Chaetophractus vellerosus. The sequence goes on from PVKH010001934.1 coordinate 3,214, forward strand.
ATGGCCTGCTTCATATGTATCCTAACAACTGAAACATGCTGTACGTTACTAACATTCATTTGAAAGACTTTCCATTTTTTATTTTCCAATGTGAACCATATATTATTCAGAACGCTGCTTAATTTCAAATATTTGAGGGTTCCCTAGATATCTTATTATTATTGATTTCTAATTTAATTTCATTAGGGTCAGAGAAAATACTCCATAAAATTCAAACCTTTTAAAACTTATTGAGACTTCTTTTTTTTTCCTCTATGCTTCCCTTCTCATACATAACTGCTATTATGTACCCTTTTCTCTCCTTTATTTGCATTTATACATTGTAAAAACAGTCATATATGCAATATCACCCATATTTGTATTTTATATGAGGTTTCCCTATGTTATACAATCCCATGTTACATTTTTTAGCTTTCCTAGTAATATACATTTTTTTAGTCTTTTCTTTTCAACCACTGTTAAGACTTCTTTTATTCCACAAGATGTCATGTATCTTAACAAATATTCCATGTGTACATGAAAAGAATGCATATCATATAACTTGGGGGGTAATATTCTCTTCATCTTAATTATGTTAACTTGATTTATCACGTTGCTCAAGTCTCTATTTTTTTTATTATTTTTTCCTTGTATCAATTGTATAGTGGATATTTAAAATTCCATCTTTGATTGTTGATTTTTCTAACTTTAGCTTTGTCACCTTTTACTTCATATGTTTTGGCCTTTGAAGTTTTTATATCTTCCTAATGAGTTGCTCATTTATTTTATGAATCATCCCTCTCTTTAACTAATAATGCCTCTTGTCTTGAAGTCTAATTTGTCTAGTATTAATATAGCCAAACCAGCTTTCTTATGTTTATATTTTCATGACATGCCTTTCACCTTTTTTTTTCCCTGCAACCTTTCTGTATCTTTTATCAGTTGACCAAGTATGGATAGGTCGCCCTTTTATACCCACTCTGACAATGCCTGCTTTTAATTGTAGTATCTAGACTGTTTCTGAGTAATGTAATTATCAATATGTTAGATTTAGGCCTACCATCTTACTATTTTTTTGTGGTTTATCCCATTTTAATTATTCCTTTTTATCTCTTTTCCTTCCCATTTTGAATTGAGTCTCTTTTAGTATTTCACTTTACTTCCATCATTGTCTTATTGGACTGTAGCTGTTTGCTTCATTTTTCAATCATTAGTGATGGCGATATGCATTCTTAATATGCCACAATCTAATTGGAATTAACATTTACCTTTTTATATAAAATGTAGAAACCTTAAGTGGATTAGACATAGCCCTATCCCTTTGCACTTTTGTCACATAATTTACTAATGTATAAATTATAAACTCCATAATATAATGTTATCATTTTTGTTTTATGTGTTTAAACGACTTTTATGAATTAAAACAAGAGAAATAAAACCTTTTATATTTACACATATCTCCCATTTCTGATGCTTTCATTCTTCCTGCTGATCTGGCTTTTCATCTGGTGACATTTCCCTATAGCCTGAAGAAACCCTAACATTTCTTGTACTACAGAAAATTTAACACAGTTTTTATTTATCTGATAATGTATTTATTTCACCTTCATGTGTGAAGAATATTTTTGCTGGACAAAAAATTTTGAATTGACACAATTTTTCAATGATCAAAGGGACATCTAACTACTTGTCCTTTCAGATTTCCCAACATCTATATCTATCTGGATTTGAGCACCAGAAATGTCTATAATTATTAGCTCATTAGATTGCCTGCATTTAGTTAAGCATAGATATAATATCTTTGATGTCTATAGTTATAAAAATATTAATGAAGTATTTTTTGCACCCTTCTACAAAAACCCTTTTAAACATGTTATTTATCAGTGTCCCTCATGTGAAAATTCATAATCCTATTTGAATTTAGGCTTTGAACAATAGTTTATCTAACTGGGAAAATTACATTTTCTTTAAGCTGATATATATAGCCCAACATATTTTCCTTTTAACCTTGATAGTTTTTAAAACTGAGTTAGCATAGATGTGGAACATAAAGGTAAATTGCTTATCTGTGGGTGATAATGCTCTTTTATTCTAATTATATTCATTTTTGAAAGTAAGCAGGTACAAAGTACAGAGAGAAATATGGAGATATTTTGCAAATCATTATTTTACACTTTGGCAGTAATAACATCGAAAACCTTTTTCTCTGTATGTTCTTTTCTGTTGGGGGTTGAGAAATTGAACCATGACCCCACCAAAGGCATACTCAGGTCCAGACCCCTGGTCATGTGGGTGTAAACCCATTTATAAATAGGGCCCTTGAAAATGTTGTTGGTTAAGGTGTGTCCAAATAGAATAGAGGTGGGCTTTAGTCCAATATGGCTGAAGTTCTTATAAGCAAATGAAATTGGACTTGGAAAGAGAAGTTGCAGAAGCTGGATATAAACGGAACCCGGAAGAGAAAGGAGAATACACCACCATGTTCATTGCCATGTGACAGCAAAGCCAAGGACCCAAGAATCCATGGTCACCAGCCCCTGAATGCCACAGTCTTCAGGGAGAAAGTACTGCCTTGCTAATGCCTCAGTTTTGGACTTCTCCCAGCCTCAAAACTGTGAGCTAGTAAATTCCCATTTTTAAAGAAAACCTGTTGTATGGTATACATTTTAGGAGCTGAGAAACTTAAGATAATTTATATTGGCAGAAAAGATGTTGGCATGGATGTCCTATCAAAATTCCATCTGCAGAGCCAGGGCTGGATGAAGAAAAATTTCTTTTCTAGAGTTATAGTTAGGGTGCATTTGAAAGACCTTAAGTTTGAAAGTAGATAATTGAATACAAACGAATCATCAGTTCAAAGAAAGACTATGGAGTATAACACAAGAAGAATGAAAAGCCAATGAGAGGAATATCTAAATGAGGCTTGGTGGACAAATAAGAAATGTGTTTATAAAAATACCATGGAAAATACCATGTTGCTTATAAATGTATGTTTTCTGTAAAATGATGTTCAGGTTGTCTAATGCCATCTAATAGAAAGTTGATGGAATGTAAATATAAGAAAATCATATTAAAGGATCTGAAAAATAATAAACTCTATACTGCTTATTTTAAAACATGATTTAAAAATAGTATGAATATGATAAAATATTGCCCAATGTTTGAACTTGCTCTCTTTTTTTATTATTGTGGTAACTACTTTGAGTGCACACATCAGTGATATTAATTATATTCACAATGTTGTGCTACCATCACTGTCATCCATTACCCAGGGTTTTTTATGAGCTTAAACAGAAGCACAGTACCTATTAAGCAATATCTTCTCACTCCCCCTCACCAGACCCCTAGTAACCTTTTTCTGTCTCTATTAGTTTCCTTATTTGGGGCATTTTATCTAAGTAGAAACATACACCATTTCACTCAACATAACATGCTCTATGTTTCATCCACATGTAGCATGTATCAGAACATCATTCCTTTTTATGGTTGAAAAATATTCCATTGTATGTCTCAACCATATTTTGTTTATCCATTTGTTTGTTGATGGACACTTGGGCTGATTTCATCTTTTTGCTATGGTAATAGTAGTGCTGCTATGAACATTGATGTATAAGTATATATTTGAGTCCCTATTTTCAGTTCATTGAGATATATACCTAGAAGTGGTATTTCAGGGTCATATGTTAATTCTATGTTTAACTTTTTTGAGGAACCCCAAAACTATTTTCCACAATTTCTGCACCATTTCACATTCCCACCAGCAATATACAAGGGTTCTAATTTCTCCACATCCTCACCCTTTTCCTTTATTTGTTCCAAGTATTTTTACTGAGTACCTAATATAAGGAAGTCATATATAATGGGGTGAATTAAACATAGATCTAAACTTAACAAGATTTTCTTTCAACATACAAAGTTAGAGAATTTCATAAATATCTAGACTACAAGATAATAATGATATATGCCACAAATATGTATAGAAAGCATGCTAAAGGGGTTGAGAGAAAGTGAAGTTATTTTCATAGATTGTGTCATAGTTGACTTAGACTTTGAAGAAGAGATAGAATATAGAAAGTATAATGTGTAAGTGAGAATAAATCATTAATGCTACACTGATATAGTTTATATATTCTGATTTATTTTGAAATGATGACAATGTGGGGAGGAAGAGTTGTAGTTGTTTTTGGTGCTGGTAAACACAGATTGTATATCCTGCCTTATAGAGAACCTGTAATACATGTCCTCAAGTAAATATAGTTAATATTTGGGGAAGAGTGGTCATTACATGTGTTGTCTTTGGACATTTTAATTATATTTTATATAGTTTAGAATATATTAAATTATAGTAAATTTCCCTATTGACTTGTATGGTACAAATATTGCCTTGCTTGTCCTCATAAGACAGCAACCATTACCTTCCTCTCTCTGTATACTGTGACTCTCCACCAGATTTGTGATGGTAGTGGTTGGAAAAGGATTTAATCCTCTGTCATGGGACAATTTGCACTATTTAAGGAAGCAACCCAATAACCAGGGATTAGGGTAAAGGGCCTGCTGGCCAGCAACTCCTTTCCTACTCATCCTGTAATCATAGAATGAATGACATGCTCGTTTATTTCTTTTGAAATACTTATTAGTCACAGCAGTAGGATTTTCCCAGGAGCAAATAGCTGACCAATTCTTGCTGCAGTTTAATAGAACTCACTTGGCCTCAGGGATCACTCTAACTGCGGATTCCACTTGAACAGGTACGTGACATAGCCAAGGAAGAAAGCAAAGGTCAACTCTGCCTTTACCTGCTGGGGCCTCATGGGTGACCTCTCAATAAAGGAAGAAAACTGTTTGAAGTAGTGACAGTGCATGGCTGACATAGTGACCAATGGAAGTCCTTAGAGGAAAGAAGATATTGGGAGAGATGTTTAAACTCTGCCTGACTTGCTTAGTAACTCAGGCAGTTTCTCTTCTTGGGAAATTATGGGCATGCTTGATCCTTGTAGAAAGCCTGAGATTTTTAATTTTTGGACTGATGTCCTGGAATGGGAAGCAGGCATTCCTGTGTGAAATGTATATACATGAACCCATTGATAAGTTCAGTCAATGCCTGGTAACTAAATTTGCTCTATTGACGCAAGGAGAGAAAATATCATTGCCACAAAAGGTGGTAGGATAAAGAACTAACTAGTGACACTGAAGGAGCTGGTTTTTGTGCATAAAATGGAACGTCCTAGGTGAAATATCTAAGAGGTTGAAGGAAGGAAGTTAGGAGAGGTCATAGCCAGATAAAGTGCACTCAGAGTTATTATACATAAAAATTATAATTGATGTCATGTGAGTGGTTAAGATCACTGTGGGGTGTAGAAAGGGTAGAAAGGAGTGTAAGAGACACCTGAGATGTTGGTGAGGGTTAGTGTAAGGCATTTAGACAATAGACTCACTTGAGGGCAGGAAAAAGAAGGGCAACATGTAAAGAATTCTTCTATTAGAAGAATCAAAGTAGAAGAATAGAAATGGTCCTGTTTGTTACTAAATATCACAAGTGTTCTTTATTTTCTTTAACAGTAGCTTTTGTATCTGGCTCTCTCTCTTCATTCATACAGTGAAATCTCTAGTTCTAACACTAGCCGTTTTGCTGAACAATTGCAGGCTTCCTGTTATAGGGGGAAAGTAATTAATTATTATGTCTTTTGCTCTATTCAACTCTCATTTGTGTGATCCATGCAACCAACATTTACCAAATGTGTGTTATGCACCAGGCACTGTGATAGATTTTGATAGCATTATTTTTTCCCAAGATATTATCACATAATTCTCAAAGGTTAGGAATAGCTCTGCATCCACCTTGCCTTTATTTTGTGCATGTTTTTTATAAATGTATCTTTCTTAGTTCTGGTTCCCTAGAGAACAGAAACTGGAACAAGGATTGAGTGCTGATGCTTTATTTGGGAGGTGGAATTCCAGGGCAGTGAGACTGAAAAGAAAGAGAAGGGAGACAATAAGGAATGAGAAGTCATGCAGGGTAATGTGCTGCTGCACTGCCCCCTGCTTTACACCAAGCCACAGAGACACAGCTGTCATTTAGCACAGGCATCTGCTTGGCCACTCGTGAGTCCTTGGGATGAGCCATATGGATAAACAATTCCTCAGAGAACTCTATGGAAGAAAGACAGGAGAGGAAATTTATCTTCCCATTTTCTGTTTTCCTTTGAACAAACTTTCCCCATCAAGGATTGAACTGCCCTAAACTTTAGGGTTGTATTACTTGGTCTCTTTGACAGTTGTTCAGGAAGTTAGATTTCATGCTCCTTGAGTTGTTTTTAAACCTGGGGGTGATAGAGGAAACCTTAGATTCAGGGCTTGTGGTTGAGTGACCTGGTTACACAGCATGAGCTAAAGGAAAGCAGGGAGCACAGCCCTCCTGGATAAACAAATAGTCAGTCCCAGTTCCCCAGTCACTGCAACTATATATATCCAGGCAGACCAGTACTCTGTAGTAGCAGGATTGGGGTGGGGGGAGATTCTGGAAGAAAACACCATAATGATGGCTGAGGTAGAGCTGAGGGGCTGGAAGCTGATGGTACCAAGAGGACCTGAGGAGATGCATTAAGATGTATCCGATATGGTAACTGAACATTACTGGAGTCTGTTTATGTAGTTTCTATTTTGCAGCCTTTGAGAGTAACAAGTTCCATGCATTACAACTCTAATTTTTTCTCCTTTTTTCCCCCAATGTCATTATCTTCTCTGACTTATTCACTTTTCACCTTATTCACGCAAGAACTATTTTCACATGCATTCCTTGAGTGAACAAGTAAAAGAGGATTTCACCTCTTTTCTACTTCTTATGTCTATTCTCACTTTTAGAATGCCACGAGCAGAACGACTGATACCCTTAACAAAACCTCCTCACCTTGAAATGGAACCTATGGAACGTTCCTTCGTATGCCCCAGCTAGAATTAATTACTCCTTCTTCTGCATTCTATAGGGCAAGGCTCCATGTTGGCACTCTGAACAGCTTGTGTGTACCCACATAAGCCATGCAGGCAAAGCCTTGAGCCTCAGCTAATCTGAGATTTGGCAGAGTGCTTGTGATCCTCATGGAATATGAAGGGATGGCAGGTCAGAAAGGATTTTATTTTCTCTGAGGCGTCTCCCAGTCACCTCCCTTTCTCACCTGGGCAGCTGCCACAGCACCTCCAGGGTTCTGATGAGGTATGGGGCTTTCTGTCCCACTCCCCCGAGAATAGAGCTGCACAGTACAAAACTGATTAGCCACAGTCTAGAAGTGGATCCTCAGCAGCAGGTTCTCTCACAACACACATTGTGGTCATCTCGCCCAGTTAATTGCAGTTTTGTCTTTTGGGTATATGGGAAGAGGGCCATTGGCAGTTGGCACCTTTGGCTACTCTTCTTTTCTTTGTCTATGCTGTTAATGAACTGTCTGAATCTAAAAGCAATTATGGTATCTTGGCTTTGGCCTTTCCTTGTCGTGTGTGAGCTTGTCACATCTTCTATTCTATTATATGTGGTTCATTCTCTTCTTTTTTGCGTATGAATTTAGTAGTTTGCAATTTATTTTCCCTCTGGACTTAATGTATTTGTAGACAGTGATTGTATATGTGTCACATTTTCCTCCTGAAAACTGAATTCAATTCAGGGAATACAGAAGTAATGCGGCTTGAATAAAATGGGAATGAATGATCCATTCAGTTGTGGAACTAGAAACATACAGAGAAGAATATAGAATACATTAATTTTATCAGCAATATTTTCTTTTTAGTTAGTAGTATATAAAAATTGTGGAGTTTTGAATCTCTTTTCATTATTACATGAAGGAAAAGTGGATGAGCCAATGGATAGAGCCACTTATTTATTTGATGCGTATAAGGAAACCATCAAAGGTTTGACCTTAATTTTGTTTTTAATTGTTGTTAAGGGGAGTGAGTGAAGCTGCTCTTCATATTTGAATGTTATTCTATTAACTTACTTATGTAATTACTTTGACTTACTTTCCCCATAATGAAGGAAGATTTAAGGGAGATAATTTATTCAAAAATATTTATGGACCCACATTGTGCCAGGCACGACTATAGGTAGACCCAGAGTTAATTGAGATCATGTGAAGTGATCTTTTCCAGATAATCAAAGGCCATGTAAAGAAAACGTGGAAAGATCAGTGTATAGAATAGGTAAAATTCCCTACCCATTTGGGGCTTACACTCTCATTTTCTCACCCAGTCTTCTATGGATCAAATGTTGCTTCTCAAACATTAATGTGCATAGAAATCACTTGGAGATCTTGTTAAAATTTAGATTTTGACACAGGAGGTCTGGGGTGGGTTCTGAAATTCTACATTTCTAACTAGCTTCCAGTTAGATTTGTGGATCCTGTTGGTCTGCCAATCATATTTTGATTGGGAGGTATTAAAGGATTTACTGGATCCATGACCTTAGATCTAAGTCAACTCAGCATCAGGATCTAACTTCCTTAAAATGTAAATAAACATTTTCCCTTTCCCCTCATCACAAGCCTTTTTCCACTCCATTTTAGTTAATTTCTAGCTTATAGCCATTTACTTAAATGCTTCCTTGTATTTGGTCATAATGTCCTCTTGGCTAGGAATCTCCACTACCTTCTCTGCATTTCTCAAATCAGACTGACTTGAACTGGAAGGAATCTCAGATATTATCTAGTTCACTTCTCTGATTTCACAAATGATAAAACTGATTTTTCCAGGAAACTTTCATCACTGCCAGCCTTGTACTCAATTTATAGCCATAACAATGATATGAGTATACACAAGTTTAAATGTACAATTTAAATAAATGCATGTTTATTTTTCCATAACCACTTATTCTCTTTGTCAAGTCTGATTCACCTGATGTCATCAAACATAATCTCATCATGTTTCCAGGCAAATTCAGTCACTTCCAGCTTTTTATGAGTCATTTCAACTGTAAACTCAATTCATAATTTCTATCCTTCTTCCATTTAGTATTGCATCTGAAGGGGATTATATGTCATTGAGGAAAGAGTATGAAATCATCCATTATTGTTTTCCATCTATTCTGGCATTTGCTGGTGTGTCTTCATATTCACAGATCTCCAAGCATCAGCTCCAAACTATATTGACCTTTGTTGAGAGGTGCTGTCCAGTCTGGTCCTCAAATGGTTACCTTCCTCTATACTGTCACCAGCAGAGATGAAATTTGATCCTTTTCTGATCTCTAACTAGACAATCCATATGCATCACCCTCCTGAAAGAGTCCTTTCATTTTTGTCAAGAGGCCTCTACAGACCCATCATTTCTTCAATGATGAACTTCCACATTATTTTTGGGGCATGGGAATTCTAAGGTTCTAGAAACCTTATAGAGCCATTTTTAATATACTGTTCCAGCAAGGCACTGACCATGGTCTTCTCTCAGCATTATAACCTTGAAATCAAGGTAAAATGTCCTCTCCACTTTTTGATATTCCTAATCAGAACTGAGATTCTCTCCCTCTGGTTCTAAACTTTTGTTTTCAGGAGGAGGGCAAGATGTGAGACTCTTTGCATGACTCAAAAATCAACAGTTACTTTCTGGATTGTCTCCTTCGCCCTTTTCTTCTCCAGTTCATACGACCTAAGGGTCATCTAATATGGAGTCAAGGAGACTCCACATAGCCTTTCTTTTCCTTTTTCAACTTTTAGGACAAGGTCTTAATTACCAATTCCAAAAAAGGTATTTTTATTTTATTATAGTCAATGCTACGGTGGCTTTTATAAAACTATAATGTTTCATTTGAACTAATGAACTATATATTATCATTCCTGAAGTAAGTGGTGATTCTGATTATATAGAGCAGTTGTCATATAAAAAGTGAAAGAGGAATTGGGCTTCAAAACATAATTCCACCACCTAGAAAATTGTTTTAATTCTCTGGTGTCTAAACCTTTACAATCAACATATATTACTTCTGGTTGTTCTGATATCATTCTATAGCTCTTTATTTGGTCCTCAGTGTCCAGCCCCCATTTTCTTCCTATTTCTGTTCAGTTGTATGCTGAAAAGAATTTTATTTTCTTCTTCTAGGGACAAGAATCCAGCCTAGTGAATACAAGTCAGAGCAGATATATGATTGTATATTATTTATCACACCATGAAATTCAGAAAAATTCATTTGTATAAGAGGTCCATCTTGATTTTAAACTAACATTTTGATCTCTATGTTGTACAAATTACCTAATAATATGTGGAGGTTATAAAATTATGAAGATGACATAATTTGTTGATAATTATTAAACCTACACTCAGAGATTACAACTTTATGCGCATGTATTTTGTAGATTATCCAACCACACCTAACAGACTCCTTTTGAAGCTCCAGTGCTTTTCTTTTACTTAAAAAAAATATTCATTTTCAATCCCTCTCCGTTCTTTGTGTATGTTTCTCAGACATGCTCACTTGACCTTTTCTCTACCAAAGGTTGCTTTTAGAAACACACAATGCTTATATTCAGACAATGCTGACTGAAGATAATATTTTTTTGATAGCAAGTTCCACTTGTCAAATGTTCCTAGGCTTTACTTATATACCTCTGAAAAGTTCACTTTAAGTTTCGAATCTATCAGTTTTATTTCCAAGTAGAACTTTTTCCAGTGTCAAAATGTTGGCTACCTCCTTTATTTAGTTCCCTGGACGAGAGTATTGCCACGTGGTCTCTGTCACTATGTGCAGCTCCCAGCCGCTCTCTGCATCATTTGGAGGAAGGACTCTTTGCCTTTCAGGCAGAACAGTGAGTTATTGTGAAGGACTATCCAGGGAATTTAGGATGTTGAAAAGCCCTGGATCCTGAACATCTGATGCCAGTATCATCATCCAGTCATTATGTGAGACAAAAACATCTCCACTTTCCCATTGCCCTCAGGGGACAGTGCTGGCTGAGAAATCCAGCTCCATACATGTTCCTGTGTGATGAGCCTTCTTTGGACCTTGGGTTCATAGATCTTATTTCCTGTTTATTTCTTAAACATGAAGAGTCCATTTTGATTGGGGTCAAGTGTAAACAGATTCCCATATATGACAGAAATATTTTAAATTGTTGCTACCCATTACATATGAACCCTCCTAGTCACTGTGCAGAGATTGTTGTTGGAAGAGATGAGCCTTTGTGTAGAAACGCGTTCTTCCTATCATATGCAGTGCCTAAGAATGAAGATAGCTCTTAGGATCCCAAGCTGAGAAATAGGCTCTAATGAAATCATTTGCAAATCTTGATTAAATAGTACTTGACACCAGCCCTACTACTAGAGTATTCTGTTAAAAGAGGCAGTAATATACTTTTATTTCTAAAGTTAGTTTAAGTGCTTATTTTTGATACTTAAAAAATTAAAGAATCATGTGATACATGGATTGTCTCAATGTACTTTTTCTGTAAATTTATTAAACATTTTCGTCAGTAATGAAAATGGCGGTCATGAATGGGCAATCTTTGTTCCTGTTTATGCACTTTCTATGCAACCTAGCATTGGCTACAAAGAAACCTGGAAACACAAAATGAGACCATTGAAGGTAAAACCTATCTCTTTATGCAGGCAAAGAACTTAAATTTTTCATCGCTAGAAACTCCCTGCTCTCATTGACCAAGACAAAAAAGGGTCTCAGATACTTTTAATCACTGTATTAACAATAAAAATCTTCAATTCAGTATTCTACTTCGTTCAAAGCATTTTAGAAATGCATATATGAAATATGTGTGAAATAATATATATTTTGGAAATTATATACATTTCAGAAATATTTTATCACTACAAGGTGAAAAATACTGTGTAGCTTAATCTTATGTCACATGTTTTACTGCTACCATTCTAGGATGAGTTCTTTGATGTCAGTGTAAAAGGCATGCATACTGTGCTTTATTATACTATATATACTTAAAACTGGGCTTTAAGAAATGCCTAAGCAATGCTGTGATTCCTGTTGAAAGAACAGATTATGAAACAAATGCAAAGACTTTTCTAGAAAACAATTTATTTTTGAATAGTAATAAAGTCATATTGCTCGTGCCCATGTGCAAATATGTTTCAGTCTGTTCCATTATATCACCTCTTATAGCTGCTTTTTACTGTTAATTTTGTCCATTGTGATTGTCCCCTGCTCAAAAGTAGATAAAACACCAATGATTCTGTATAGTAAAGCTTCCATGTTTATTTATTTATTTAAATAACCTAAATGGATATTCATTTTGTCCTTTCAGTGTTTCAGGGTTGCTGCAAGATTCCAGGGGAACAGTGGTGAAGAAGACAGTTAGGGTTCTTACTTTCAAAGAGATTTCAGTTTAATGGAGATCTTAGGGCATCAAATATTATGAGATTGCAGTATATACACTCCATGAGGACTGGAATTTTTTGTATCTTTTAGTTAATTGTTGTGATTAGCACAGAAATAACCACTCCATAAGGTTTTGTTGAATGATAAAATAAAAGAATGAATGAATGAAATATGAGGTCCTATGGAACTATGTAATGGTGAGATTTCACTTAGTGTAGGGATCAAGGAACACTCTGTTCAAGTAAAAAGAGCCAAAGTTATTAACCTTCTAGTAAAACTCTGAGGATAGTAACCAGAGGTAAGCATAGACAAGTAACAGAGGAAAGCAGTCAATACTCATCCCAGATGATCTCAGGAAACAGAGCAAGGGTTACAAGGACACTTGATCAAGTGGATAAAGGGGATTTAGTGGGAATGGAATGAACAGCTTCCAAGCCTATGAAGAAGATTATGATTATAGAGATTCAAGTGTCTATCATTTACAATAATGCTTGATTAGAGTCTTGTCACCAGGTCCCAACTGAAGGAACACTGATAAATGATAATGGAGACTTTCACCCCAATACATTTTGAAATACCTTACTAATTGCTTTCTTAACTCTATTTGTTCCCTGCCTTAATCCATCCTACTTATGCTTATAAAAACCTTCTCACTGGGCTGAGAAGCAAAGAAGCATTGTGGGAGAAATTATTCAAAGCACAATAAGTGCTGATAACTCCAAAGTCCTCACCATTTTTTTCCTTTGCAAGAGAAGATAGTGATCCATACTAACCATGTCTAGAGTTCCATAATTATCCCAAAACAAGAAAAGAGTAATGGTGAAGGCTGAACTAGTACATCACAGTCACCCCCAGCCACATAGCAAAAGGAGGGAGGAGTTGTTTGGCCTGTAATTTGGGGAAGACATTTTGTGTTTCGTTTTCTGTTTGTAAGTTGGTATTCAGCATACAAGGACTATCACTTTTGTAGTGTCTTAGGGGAAAAATAACTGTTTTCCTAGACCTAACTCCAATCGATCACTTAAGTTACAACCGTTTTGGTGAACACAGCAGCTCAAGAGGATTGTGTATATGCTGATTTTATAAGCACTCTTGAAGGACAGAAAAGAGTAGTCAATTGGAATTTCCTAAGAACTATCTCCTGGAGACAGCTGATACCTGGTCACCGAACTACTCTTCCTTGACAATGCCAAAGAGTTATACACCTCATTCCTGGAATGAAATGAGCTGGTTGAAGAAGTCACAATAAGCAAAAGTTCTGTTTGAAAGAAGGGGAAATTTTCTAGGGCTTCAGGGTTTCAAATCCCTCCCAATCACTCCTAGAAATTGGCAGTTGTTTGGAGTTCTCAGATTTGCTCAGTCTTCATTAAAATTCAGAGGAAAACTGGGGGAGTTACATACCAGTAGGGACTGGGCCCAATCAAAGATCGGGTCTTACTGAGATAGTTTGGATCAACTCAACATTAATGATTAAATGCAGCCTTCTTCATTTTCTCTTGTAACAGCATTTAGACAGAGATCTACCAAAACCTAATTACTGACTAGAGTAACATTATCTGCATTTATACTTTGTTAACAGATAGTATTTTTGCTTATTTCAGGAGCTCTGCCAGAAATTACCTACTGTATGCTCAATTATCCACCTCCCCACAGCAACAGATTATTTTAATATAAACTTTTTTACTGTAGTCAGCAAGTATTGTGTATTTTCTTTAAATTGAGTTGTCATATCTTATTATAAAATATAAAAGGAAATGGCTAGAACTCTTAGGGTTAGGCAGAGTCATTTTACTGTGGTTTGGCTCATATTTGCAGCATATTTTCAATCCAGTAAGCCTTAACAGGACCATGGGAAAATAAAAGAATTTATGAAATAAACAAAAGAGGTAAAATGGGAAATATGCACCCTACATCAATTGGGCTTAGCCATTTTTAAAAAATTAAATGCAGATCCTCCTTAGTGCTAACCTACTGTGTTATGCAAGAAATGTAAATATCTCCTTAATACAAAGATTAATATCTAGTTTAAATCAGCTTCAGGTTTCCTGCCTGATAACAAATTTCATTCATTCTGAATACGATATAGGGTTGAGCTAAAAATGGTTGCAAGCTATTTTTTTCAAGTTCAATCTGAACATAGAGTGACAATCTTTAAAGGTCTCATTGATTGTGGTTTATTATTCAATTATCTAAATGCTGAGCTCAAGAGTAAATGGGAATTCCACATTATAATCTCACTATGAAATCAAGAAATGTAGACTAAATATGTCAAAATATCTCTTCCACAGTATCTTCTGAACCTCCTAATATTATAAAATTGGTTATCAAAATCACAGGCTAGATAATTAAAACAAGGATTTAAAATACAAGGCCTTTTCTAGTGCCTGAAAAAGTGATCAATTATAATCTATTATCTGCTTTCTTGCAATGCAGGTAATATCTTATTTTAAAGGAAGATAAAAGAATGCTAATGAATTATTAATCAACATGGTGCTTGCTCCCGTTTAATAATGTTAACTTTCAGCTTAATTCATATTCAAAAGTATAACTTCTTTTGACCCACATGTGAAGGTTTAATTAATCAAGACATTTGAATCTTCTCTATTTCAATCATTTATATACTGGAAAGGACTGTTCCTTACAGTCTTCCAATTAGGCTAAAATTCCTGTATTTCACAAGGACATGTTGATGGTAATAATCACCCAGACAGAACACAATACTTGCCTTTGTTTCTATTGTTATTTGTGTAAAAGCAGTTTGGAAGAGTCTAATTCATAGCGCAGCTACATGTTTGCATTCAGATATATTGTTATAAAGGTACTTGCATAAAAGAAGGGTGGTGCATTGGCAGAATGTGGAGGGACCAAACTATCATAACTTTGTTTTCATTCTGAGAATTAAAATGTTCAAGAAAATGATTCTTTTCTAGTTTTAATGGGGCCATAACTTGGAAACATTGATTTTTTTTAAAATATAAAATGATACATGAGTGGAGCATGGGTGTAGCTCAGTGGTTGAGTGTATGTGTCACAAGCACAAGTTCCTGGGTTCAATACCTGGTACCTCAAAAAAAAAAAGATATAGGATTGCTGTTTTATATATTTGTAAAAAGTTGAGTCAGTAGAATATTCTTCAATGTAAGCCAAGACTTACTTCTCTAGCAAAGCTATGTGTATTCCCTTGAGTCACTGGAAAAACAAAACAAAACAAAAAAACAAACAAATATAGTCACTATGCTTTCTTCACTTGGCCTTTGGTTATCTGGTAAGCTTTCCAGGATACTTCAAGTGATCTTGATCAACTCCGGGTCTAGAACAGAATGGATTTCAACAATAAGCTAAGAGAAGTTGTCTTCCATTTAACTTCCTAAATAGTAGGGCATGAATGTTTTTTTAACGTACATAATATTAAATAAGAATCTGCTCTGAACATGTATTTATTTTGGCTATCTATTGCTGCAAACTACCCCCAAATTCAGTGGTTTAAAAGAACAATCATTTTATTTGCTGACAATTCTGGGAATTCAGGTGTTTATAGGCTCAGCAGTATGGGTCTTCTGTGCTATGTTGCATCTGTGGGGTCTCCCTTAAAAATCTGATTTCAGTCAGAGCACAGCTTTAGAAATCTAGAAGAGCTGGTGCAATTTCCTGCTTGCCTACCTCTGCATCTTTGTACAAACCATTGAACATCTCTAAACTTCACCTTATTCATCCATAAAATACTACTACTAATAACTAATAGCTACACTGTGGAGAGAAGATTTTCTGACTCATTCTGGGAAGATTGTCAAGCATCCATTGAGCCAAAGGTACCACTGATTAGAGACACTGTGTGAAAGGAAAACTCCATGTTCCCATTTGTGTATTCTTATCTCAGACCCAGGGATGCCCTGGCTCCTTGGATGGGTCTTATCTACTCCAAATGCTATAGTGGAATTGACTAGGTAAGAATGACTCCTAAGGAGTCTTTGTCTCTGCTTGTCCTTGCAACTGGGTGTTTAAAGGAACTCTCCTGGGACCTGGTCATCTCTCTTTCAAGGAAGAACACCTCAGAGTACACATACCAAGGTTTAGGTTCAGGTAGAAGTATGAAGCTCTATTTACGACTTGAGACTAGACCACATTCATCAGATGGGCTCTTATTCAAGCCTCTTTACATCCTCAGAAAGTTGTATGACTCTTTCTAAAGTCATTCTTTCATTCTTATTTATTTATTTATTTATTTATTTATTTATTTATTTATTTAATGTTTAAAGTGACACTGCTCCACTAGGAACTCCATTGGAAAGAGAGGTAATTCAAGCGTTCCTCAACCTCTGGTCATAGCTCCCTAATAGTAACTCCCAAATAACTCCTTGTATGTAATAACTCTAAAATAATTCCCTAATATCTGAGTTGCAGTGTTTCGAGGATTAAATACCTCCAATTAACTTGAGTTGCCTTCTTCTTTCACACGTTAACTTTTAGATATTCTTTATTTGTAAGATAATGTTTATGAACTTTTACATGTAAAATTTTAATCTTGTAATTACAAATCTATTATTTATACAATTTTCACAAGTTTAGTAGATGTCTAAATTAATAGTAAAAATGCAGGTGATTTCAGGTTGTAGCAATTGCCAGAAACAAACACAGGCATATAATGTTACCCAGTGAATTTTCAATTTTCACTAAAATTTTTGTTGATTTCTTCAAACATTTGTATTGAGCTCCACTAGGTGCCACACCATGTTGAGTGATATGGGGAGGAAAGACACAAACTTTACATTCAATGAATTTACTGTCTAGTTAGTGGGTGAGGGCTAAGAAGCATGGTGACCTATGGAACAGACAGGTATACCAATACCCCAAATGTGATGATTTCTACTGTAGTGGTAACTAGGTAGATGAACAAAGGAGAAGCATCTAATTTCAGTCAGGTGCCAGGGTGGGTTTCAGGAAGGAGTAAGCTTTTGGTCTCCTTTACTCTGGCTGGACACATACAGTCACCCTCTCCTCAACACATACAATTCCTTCTTACCTATTTTCTATCTGAATCGAGAAGAGATATTCTTAAAACTATCATCTATTGCCCATGTTGAAGACCCTGTCCCTCCCATCTCAAGTTGCCAAAATAATAAAATTAAAGATCCTTAACGTGACGCAAAATCACTTTATGGCCTGGCCTTTGATTATCTCCTAGTTTTACTTAATGTACTCCTTCCTCCCTGTTTATGTTCCCCAAGAACAAATTGGTTATCCATTCCTCATGGCATTGCATATGTTCTTTGTTCCTTATAGGAATCCTTTATTTATGTTGTTTGCTTGGCAAATTTAGACTTCTTTTTCAAAACTCTGATCACATATGTTCTCGTCTGAGTCATCTTCTTTTAACAAATTTCTTTAATGCCAAATCACCATCATCACCATAGATGAAGTCACTCCCTGCTCTAATTATCTCTCTACCTAATAATTCCTCATCTGTGAGGCAAATATATTTGATTACAAGTCCCTCTCTTTTAGGAGACCTTGAACTACCTGAGGTCCAGGACTGTGTGTTTTCTATCTTATCCCTTGTAAAAGGCATGGTAGCTTAAATTATTTTCAAGGGATAAGAATGAGTTCATCCCAATGCAAAAAGATTAAGCCACAAAACAGTGAGGGAAGATAAGAGGCAATATTAAAAGTTCATAATTGAAAATAAATTGAGTCCTATTACATGAAAAGGTAAAGAAGAGAGATGAATAGAAGGTATCACTTTAATCTGGCTTTGGCAATGTAGAGGATATTGGCATAACTTCTCCAGGTCCCAAGATTTTGTCACAACCAACTTGAAATCTTGAGGTCACGTAGGCACGATCCTCACAAAGTGAAATAATTATTAGAGTAATTATTTCTGTAATAGAGGTATAAAATGGAACTACTTATCATCTCAGTTAGTAAACTATGCCTGGGTCCTAATTTTTCTTATGAACCTTCATAAATGTAGTTCTCTGAGATTTACTATTATTGTTGTTTGGTTGCTGTTATTCATGTTGTAAATAGTGCCTATTTCAATTATAAAGAAAGCAACTGATCCACCTGGGTGGCTCATAAAATTCAGTGTTATTTCTTTCTAATCTCTTCACATAAACTGTTGTTCAGTAACTATTCCATTAAATACAGAGAGGCAGAAGCTTATGCTAATAAATGCTGGTATTAAAAATCTAAATTCCAATTGTGCTAATTTTGGCAGATTATTTAAATTATGTGATGGAATTTTTTGCAAATCTTCATGCAGTTCTGTAATTTTTCAAACTGACATTCCAGATCTTCTAGTGAAAGCTAGAAATGAGGATTGCAAGAGCAGTCACTGACATTTCAAGACTCTTTAGGAATATGGAATTACAAATAAGAAACCCTAAGCAGGTAATTTTGATGTTCAACCCAAAATAGAATGATTGATTTTTATATGCAAATTCTATCTTTTGAGCTCAGTTGAAATCCATACTTTTGTATTCCAGGCAAACTCCTCAGAAACTTAATTTACAAGAAATGACGGGTTCCTTTGTGGGAAACATTTCTTACAGAGACCTCTTCACTGAAGTGCGACTAAGTGAAAAATGAAGCTTTGACCACTTGAGAGTGTTATCTGAAAATATCCTTTTGGAAGGTGTTTGTGTTAAAACTTTTTAAAAATAAAAATTAACATGAAACACACATGGTAATTTCTGAAAGTTAAAAAAAAATAAAAAACAAAAAACATGCAGGTGATGCAGGGGCTAGTCCCTTTAATAGGAGATTTGATAAAACGCCCGGCTGGTTCCATTTGTATAAATGGTTTAGAATGGTTTATGGTCTCACATCAGTTCAGTCATTTAAATGCCAGAGTCTACTTCTCATAGTTGAGCTTATATGAATCCAGAATCAGGCAACTAATCATTTGTATTGCCCTGAGCTGCAATAGTGGGAACAGCAGCTTATAAACCAGATGAAACAGCTTCATTTACAATTACAAAAGCAAGGGCTTTCACAGAACAAAAAGTGGTTTTGCTGTAGCAATTCCATTTTCTAGATGCCATCTTCTTTATTTGAGAAATATGCAAAAACATTGAAAATGCTTCTCTTTTTCTGTATCCTATTTTTGCATTTTACATAGATGTTTTAAGGGATAAGATAATATTTAATTTTTCTAGTAAAATTTAATTTTCATTTTCATAAATGTATAATTTGGGGAACAAAAATATTTAATTTAGGTTAGAAAAAATTAACCAAAATAATTGTCCACAATACTACTGGATGTTGTAATGCCACCATTGTCCCATTCTTTCATATTATGAGATGATCCTATTAAGTTATGAGGAATAAAAATTAAAAGTATGGCAATGAATGGGGACAGATGTGGCTCAAATGATTGGGTGTCTGTTTCCCACATGGAGGGATCTGGGTTCGATCCCTGGGACCTCCTGGTAAAATTTAAAAAATAAAAAATAAAAAAAATTTTTTTTAAAGTGTGGCAATGCTATAGATAAATTTATTTTGGTTATATTGTTGCTTGTAAATTTGAAATGATGAAGCCTTTCTATAGCAAGATATGAATTTCTACACTACTGTATCAGTAATGCAGATGGAAAATTTATAATAAATATGGGTTATTTTTTTTCTCTTGTCCACCTAATTTCAGGTCTGTATGTTTTTAGGTTAAAGTTCATTGGATGATAACATCTGTAATAAAATAGACATAAAACACAAAAGAGTCTACCATGCTATGAAGTTCCTTTGGAGATGGAAAAAAAGTATATATATATATATTTTCTATTGTTTTAACTTGGAAAAAAGGCTTTTAAATTTTAGCAGTAAGATAAGGGTCTTAGAAAGTTTACTCTGTAGTCAGATTTTGACATCTGTTAACTGGTTTTATAGAGCAGTGTTTAAGACTGACTTCAGAGATCATTATGTAACTATATACAAGAACCAATAATGTCAGCATGCCATAACAACAAGTCACTGTGGTTCGATTTCAAATACCGCTGTGCATTTAATAGCTTCCTGAATGCGTTGTGTTTTTGTCCCAACAATATGATTACATTTTGAGGCACAAATTAGCAGATTAGTATTGATAGCTTTTGTGTTCGATTAAAAAAATTGTGCATCTCACACTCCATTTTCAAGTAGAATTTTTATTTTCCCTGGAAAGCTATTACACCCTTAGAAAAAAATGATCAGAAAATGGTTTTATGGTAGGTTCCAATCCTCATGATATTTAGTTTATTTTTTCCTCTCTGTTTCTCTGAGTCTTGAGGCTATATTCTCAAATGAAAGCAATTCTGATTCGAGATTTCCAAAGTGAATATTGAAAAACTACTATTTAAATAAGAATAAATATCTTTGGTGTTTCAAAATTTATTTTGATCTTATTCTTTTTTCTTAAGAAAAAGTCACAAGGATTACTCTTTTTCTTACCAGTAAAGATAGATGTATTGTGATCTGGAATGATGTATTTCAAGCCAAAATGAAGTTCCAGACATAAAACTCATTATGTTTTCTTTATGGATCTAGTATCCTCACTTGATTGAAAATGCTCATCAAACTTTGGTTATGATTTGTGGTACTAAACCCTAGGCTCGCATGAACAGAAAAGTAGTTGATAAGTCACAATATGCAATGGGAATGTAAAATTCATTTTTATCCCTGTAAAAAACCCTTGAGCAATATTTGCTGGGTGAGAAAAATACAGACAGCATTTTTTATACTATTTGGGTGGTGCATCTGAATATCATAACACACTCTAATCTGCTACATACATTGCAAATCCAACCATAAGAACACACTTAAGATCTCAAAAGTTAACCTCTGAAGGGAACACTTAGGCCAAATGCTCCTTAGATTTTCATTTCACTACTTTAGTAAAAATGTCCTGAGGGAATGTAAAGGCCTCAGCTCATTTTGCATTTCCAATTGTCGTACATAAACACATAAAAAAAGATATGGACAATTTGATCCATGGTTCATATGGATTACAAACAAATATGAAAGCCTTAATTCTCCTAGCTCCTGTTCACTTTTAAAACATCTTCTCTGTTACATTCCTAGGTAATTTTTATCTTCTCTTAACCATGCAAACGCTATAGTGTTTCCAAGCTGCAGATTAGTGATGGTGGCAGCTTATTTCTTTTGGTTATCTACAGCACCATCTTAGTGTCTTGAGGCATAAAAGAATATTATCTGTGTGACAGTTATGGCTGGAGCCATCTATACTGTTCATGGTATCAGCATTCAAAGTGCTCTGAATAGAAATCATTCCATTTAAGACATTTTCTGTAGTTTCATTAAAACTTAAAATCACAAAGTGCTGCCAGTTATGACTGAGGTTATACAAAATTTCCGATGAGTCTCTTATGTGGAAAAACATGTAAAGGGTTGGTATTGTTTTGTTAGGTGCCTATTCAGGTAGATTTTTCAATCTTTTGTAAAGGCATTGGTCATAGCAAGTCAACCTATAAATCTGCTTTGTTTCTTTACTTAATTTTCATCGCAAATAATGTGCCACTGTGATTGCATGAAATCATCAGGAGTGGCTTCAATTACTGTATACGGCCCCTGATCACAATATCTTCCTTCATTATGAATCTGGGGGATGATGGGGAGAAAAGAGGAGGGGTGGGTGGCAGAAAAGCAAATGCACAGCTAGTTATGTATCACAAATGTCAGGTTACGGTGAAAGTGTAATGTATTCATATAAGATAATCCCGAAGCTTCATTGTGATTGCAATAATGGCACATTCATATCTGCATTTCATTTAAATGCACTGTTTTGACTTGCTGAATGTTTGTCAAAGACAGTATAGCTAAACTTTTTCACATGACCATTGAGGTAATGACAGCATTACATTACCGGGAACTGCATGACTTGCTGATACTTCCATTTTCCACAGCAGCTTATGAAATAATCAAAATGTGTGCATGAAATGGCGGCCTGCTCTGAATTTATTTTAATACAGATGGCTTATGCTGAGAGAAGAAAAGTGTTGGACCCCCGACACAAGAGACAATGACTTTGCACAAAGCTGAATTTTACTAGCAGAGAAGATGGATATATGAGTATTAGACTTTTCATAGCTATAGGAAGGATAATCTTTCAATCAGATTAATGAGAAAATATATTGCATGGGCCCTACAGCACTTTTTACTTCCCAGGCTAATGCGTGATTTAAATCCCCAAAGTACATTTTCAGCATTACAATATCCTTTGATAATAATGTCGCTTGCACAAAGACAGATAAAAATAAAACAGTCCCCCTTGATTTCCCATTTTAGATTTGAAGTATATTTTCTGTTCTTTGCTGGCAATGAAGTGAATTCTATTGAGAAGAGTCACATTTAATAAGACAAAGAGAATTTTCTAATTATGCTACCTGTCAAGATTGGAATCTATGGGATTGCAACTGCAATTGAAGGAACACAGGAAGCAATTGCACATAGTCCCGTTTACTTTGGTGTATGATTACTATTTGCACTTAGATATTGCTAAATGTAAATCAAGCAAACACACAGAAGCATGCTTTGAGGTAAACACCAAAAGGCAGGTTTCAGAATGGATCCTACCATTCCCATTTCAATTTTCAGTAACCAATTTTCTGGGACTTTCTAATTCATCTATTGAAAAACAACATAAACCACTGGAAAAACAATTTTAAAGGCAAAATTGCCTGCTGTGTTACACAACCAACTAATGTTAAAGCTTGTAAAGCCAGACATCCTTATGCAATACATATATGCATAATTAAGATTAATAAAAATCTACTGGCATGAAGTGACTTCCAGGAAAAATATATACTGGGGAAAACAGTTGCAATGACATTAGAATACAGCATCTATACATTTTGTTATTTTTACCTAATTTGTATTATAACTGTGAAAACATTAAAGAAAATCTCACTAATATCCAAATGTTTCCCTGGAATTTATCACATGCTATTCTGTGTGAGCCTCTCGGGAGCAGTTCCCTGTGCCCCATCTAACATTACTCCTTTTTTCCCCTGTATTAGAATTGTTGAAACACTGTGACACAGTAGACAAGGAAAATAGATATTGTGCTTTCAATGGCTTCCTCACATGTGTGTACACAAACTGTCACACAAATATTACAAATATGATCATCATCTTAAAACTAATTCTACTAGTAATCAGATAATAACAATTTGGATTTTAGCAATATCACATTTTTCAGAGGTGCAACCAAAAAAGCTAAGCAAAATATAACAGCAGCAAGCTTATAATCAGAAATTTCGTTTTTAAAAAGTTAACTTTAATATCCAAGAGAGTAAATGATAGACTTTATTTAGGTTTAACAAATACTTTAACAATGTTCAAATGTTCTATGCTTTGCATAAGTTTTATATAGGTGTTTTTAACTACCTATTCTGTTTTTAAAATTTTGCTCTCCCTTTTGGGACCATGCAGAGAGAATAGGATATTTCAAAGGATCAAACCCTTAATTTAAAAAGAAAAAAACTCTATAGATGATTTTTAAAATTTCTCATTGGTACTTACAAAGGAAATCCATCAATTATGACAGCACCACTGCCCTTATATTCTACAATAAGAAAGCTATCAAATTAGTATATGAGTTAAAAATTACTTTTTAGGTCAGAGTTCTGAACACATGAAGTTAGGGTATATTCCATTGTGTGTCCACTATTTCATAACCTACTCTACCATATAATAACATGAAACACTGAAACGTGCAAGATTCAAGCCTCTTTTTTAATGTCATGGCTCTTCTGATAATAGGTGTTTAAATCAAGCTACTCAAATGGCCTGTCTTTCATTTCACAAAAACTAAATTTTTAACTGTATGGATATATACACACAAAAACATAGCTAGATTAGTGGAGGTTCTTTGTACAGTCTAAATCCGGTAGGTACGATGGTGGTCACAGATTTGCATATTATTTTGACCATATCATTTACAGTGATGTGATTAATTGAATATTAACAATATTCACATAATATTGTGCTAGGAAATGCAGCTATGTGTACATATGTGTAATGGCAGTGTTTTGTGGATTAATGGCATTTTGTCTGAGCTGGCTGTGATGACCAATACAGATTAAGAAAACAATTAGAACCAATGAAGTGTGCTACAATCTGAGTTTCTGAATAATAACCAACACTAAATGTAACAGTAACTACCAGGTAGTAAGACACTGAACTAAGCATAAATGAATATTGCTTCATTTAATACTCAAACCCTATAACCTAGATATATTTTATATACATTGTGAGTAAGAAATTGTGACTTTATAAATTTAGTCATTTGTCTAAGGTTGCGTAGCTTTTAAATATCAGACCTAGATTTCCACCCAAATTGGTAAAATCAGACAGCCAGTCTCTTAAACCCATTTTAAATGGTGAAATGAAGATGACTGAACAACTCCTTTAACTCTTCAAGTTGAGTAAATTTTTAAAAAATAGGCTTCTTCCTAAAATTCTTACCTAAATAAAGAAAATTAAAAATATAGGTAAGGAAAAGAGTTATATTATACAAAATCTTTACCAGGTATTTAAAAGTCTAAACACATATGCAACAACCATGAAAGTAAGAAAACTACTTACTATAGTAGGAAGGGGAAAAATGACGTGTACCTTACTTTCATGTTCATTTTTTGATTGAAGATAATTTCCCAATCATGGGCAGGGATGGTAGGAAAAGAAAAGAGCTTGAAATCTCAGTTGAGGAGGCAAAGCTTAGAATTTGAGAAGGCAGAGGCTTCTAGAATGTATGGGGCAGAGAACCAGTGAGAAGGGAACTAAACAGAGAAAGGTCTCTATTGTATATCTTTTTTTAAAAAAAAAGATTTATTTTTTATTTATTACATATCCCCCCCCCCTTTCTGCTTGCTCTTGCTGTGTGTCCTTTCTTCTGTGTCTTTCTATGTCTGCTACTTGTCTCCCCTCGTCTTTGCGGCGACACACCGAGTCAGCCCTCTGTGGTGGCGGCTCACTCCGTTCGAGGGTGGCTCCATTCCGTTTTCATGGGCGGCTCTGCTCCATGTTTTGCAGGCAGCAGTCCTCCATGTTTTTTGCGGGCTGCCTGGCTTCCGCGGTGGTTCACAGGCGGCAGCTCCGCTTTTTCACGGGTGACTTTGCCATGCCCGTGGGGGTTCTGCCCTGCCCATGGCGGCTTTTTTTGCCTTGCCCACAGCGTCTCTGCCCCACCCACGGCGGCTTGC
>PVKH010001935.1:0-28693 GCA_004027955.1 Chaetophractus vellerosus
AAGGATGTAGGCCAGTTTGTATGATCATGTATCCTTCAGAACTGTAAGGAAGAGAGGGTTGTCTATGGCCTGAACTGTGATCTATGCCTGATGGCAAAGCCCCAGAATGTGGGTATCTATCAGAGGCATTATGCCACACTGAGGGATGTGCATGTGGGGGGTGGTGGGAGGGGTGGGGGGTGTCATATGGGTACTCCTGGAATCTCTGTGTAACATTTATGTAATCAATGTATCCTAAAAATGTATAGAGATATATAAAAAATTTTTTAAAAAGGCAAGGCAAAAGACAGAGGGAGCAGATTTGAGAAGGAGATTTTTGAGAAGCAGTTCTGATGTTGGGGAGGACGCCCCAGGAGAAGAGATATGAACCGTTCGCCTGATAGTCTACAGCTGACCTTGTAGAGGAAGCACTAAGCCCGGAGAGAAGTGCAGCCCCGGGAAGAGAGGAACCCAAAAAGCCTGAACTCTGGTAAACGTCGGCAGCTGTCTTGCTCCAATACGTGGACTTTGGTGAGGGAAGAAACTTATGCTTTGTGGCCTGGTAACTTAAGCTTCTACCCCAAATAAATACCCTTTATGAAGACCAATTATTGGTATTTTGCAAAGGCATCCCTTTGGCTGACTAATAGAATAGATAACAATAGAAAATATTTATTTTAAGTTGCCAAAATTAAATTTTACATACAATATATGTAAAAGGTCTTACTACTGGCACAAAGAAAGCATTCAACGTATTTTGCTATCATTATTTATTCATGGAAATATGAATAAAAAGACTCTTAAATGAATAGATCATTGTACATTTACACATATATACACACTAAAAAGCACACATTCTAATGTCTATTCTTTATAGAGACATCATAAGTTAAATACTACAAGATAGCATTCAAAAGAACAAACTCTGCACTCAGACACAACTTAATTAAATTATTATTACTTTCTAGTTGTGTTCTCTTGAATTCCTTAACCACTGCAAGCCTCAGTTTCTTCATCTATAAAATACTTATTGTGAACCAGAAATTAAATAATACATGTCAAGTAAATTGCATAGTACCTGACACAATATCAAAGCTTAAGTATTGTTAGTGAATGTTAATTATGTCATTGAATGTTTTCTCCAGGTACAGCATGTATATTTTAACGTAGAATTTGTGGCTGAACGAAGACTGTAGAATGCATTTTCAACTGATGTTTAAAAGTATATCATTTTGTTATGAATCTTCTCTTTAATTTTTATATTCTATTGTTATTTTTAAACCATCCTATTAATCCAAATCTCCTGCATCAGTGAGAAAGGAGGTTCAAGGTTACAGAAGGATAGAACCACAGGGATGGAGCTCAACTCAAATATTGGAAGAAAAGAATCAAAGCAGCATCAAGGTAATGACGAACAGAAACAGAACAGCTGCTTCCTTCCTGAGATGGCCAAAGAGATACTGAAGCTGCCCATAGCTGCTCTTTGGTTCTGCCAATTGGCCTTTCTCCTTACCTCATGAGTATTCTATGAGCCATGAGCTTTTCAACTTCCAAGAGTAAACATAGTCACCAAGTACTCTTGCCAAGTCATTAATAGTCCATAGGTCACATATGGTGCAATGATTCAAACCACTACTGAGTTTACCCAAAGGCCTATTGAACTATCAAATGTCCTGTAGACTCTGAAGGCAATTCCCAATGAGGAGTTTAAACGAAGGCAGCCTGACTGGAATAAATAAATGACTATACAATATAGAACACACGTTTGACAAGGAAATTTCAGCTGGCCGATTAGAATCTCTACTGAAACTCCAAACCTTAACAGATTCAAAGAACATTTATACACACACACACATAGATATATGTGTGTGTATATGTAAACACACTCTTTCAACTTTTTGACTTCCTTCTGTCTTTTTGTTCCCTCTCTCTTCCTCAATTTGAATTTGTTCTCAACCTTCAGAGTTGAACTTATAATGAAGCATCCAATAACCACTGCCATATCAAAGGCAGCTGAACTTGGGCAGGGTTCTAGAGTCTGGAGTGGTAGACTAACTCAGTAATCACTGTCTTTAGAACACAGATACCCTTCAAATACACTGCTTTTGAGAGCTAAGATATCACACACACATACAATGTAGAGGACATGAGCATATGTTGCATATGTTGATGAAATTTATTTTAAAGTTCTCCCCAACTGTTAAAAGCTATATTTTATGCCCTTCACAAGCAAATAACTTCCTGACCTTGGTTATGCCATTCTCACAAAGCATGTGGTCGAAGCTGTCAGGAGAAGTTACTGAATCAGAGTGGACTTAGCCAACTGGATGTGCTCAAATGAGCATTTACTCCAGCAATGGCAACTGCTGCAGACAAGAGATATATTTTAGGGAGCAAATAGATATTGGTAGTTTTCTTCCCACCTTTGGAAATTCTGTAGAATAGTTTTATTCTGATTAAATGGTATTTTCAAGTATCTATAATATCCTATTATATCACTAATGCAAGGAGACATACAACTTTTCATTAAGGAAAAGGGAACAATGTCAACTCATTACACGCAGACAAACTTATAAATATAAATATATGCATATATTTCCAAATCTGTGCTTAAAGTGAACTTTGGGTTAGGTAGAGTTAATTGCTACATGGGAGAGTCAGTATATATTTTAATATTGGTAAGTATTTATGTTTTTTAAAAATTTAATGTTAACTACTAGTAACATAAAACTATGATATATAGTTCCCAAAGTATATGAGGAAAGAAAGAATAAGGAACACTTTAGCAATAAAAAAATTAGGAACTTCAATATTAAGAAATTAAAATCACACCAAATAGAATTCTAGAAAAAGGCATTATATGGGATTAAAAAGGATTATTTAATGATTAAATGTATAATCTAATATGGAAATTATGAATATATATATGTTGAGTATCATAGCATCAAACATTTAAAAAATAATTAAAATGTAAATAAAATTAGCAGAATGTCTTAATATTAGAGAGAACATTTTCCAGATCTTTCTTGGTCTTTGGGAGTTCAAGAAGAAAAATGGTAACTCATTGAAGGGGTAAATTAATATTGTTATAAGTAAAATTGATTTAATAAATTAAAAGTAACTCCTTTCAAATTGCCATCAAACATTTTAAACTTTTAGCATAAATGAGGTCACAGTGAAGATATCAGTAACAGGGGCCGGCTCGATAGCCCAGTGGATAGGGCGCCGGCATACCACATGGGAGGCCCCGGGTTCGATTCCCGGGGACCTCTCCTAGCAGGCAGACCGCCTTGAGAATGGCAAGCCGCCATGGGCGGGCCGGAGCCGCCGTGGGCAGGGCAAGAAGCTGCCACGGACAGGGCAAGAGCCACCACGGGCAGGGCAGGTTGCCCACGGATGGAGCGCAGCCAGCCACCCGCGAACTGAAGCAAGCGCCGGCCATGAACGGACGCAGAGACTGCCCACAAGCGGGGAAAGCCGCGCCTGCGCAGTGACCACTCTCGGCGCGTCGCCGCAGCGGGGGGAAGGGGAGATATGTAATAAAATAAATAAATCTTAAAAAAAAAAAAAGATATCAGTAACAGTTAAAACTGTACAGGCAATGTGTTCTGACCACAATGCAATACAACAAAAATTTAACAATGGACTTAAAATAAAAAGCCCACTTGGGAACATTAATATTATCTTCCAAATAATTCATAGCTGATATTGAAATAGAATAACAAAATTATAAAATATTTAGTAAATAATAAAGATGGTAATATTATGCCTAGAAGTTATGAGTTATGACCAAAGCTACATGCAAAGGACATCTCATTGCAATAAAGAATTTTATTATCAAATAATAAAAAGCAAAAATAAATTAATGAGAATTAAACTCAAGAAGCTAAAGAAAATTTATCTACAGAACGCAGACAGAAGGAATTAAATAAAATAAATTACAAAACAATAATTAGAAAACAGAAATAGTAAAACCAATCAATCTCAGACTCAATCCCTTGAAAGGACAGGTAAAATAGAATGCATCTGTCAAGGTTTTAACCTAGCAAAGCAAGCAAAATAAAACTACAAAAAAGGGCAGAGAGAGTATAAGTTTACCTGTGAGAATAAGAAAAAGAATAAACTTTCATTTGCTCAATGATTTTTAAAAATAAAAATAGCATGTAAAATCCATTCTAACAATTTGGAAAGTCTTAATGAAATAGATGTCTTTATAGGAAAAGATAAGCATCTAAATGTACTTAGTACCAAGCAGGAAGAAAATTTTTTTCCTACTTGTTCCCAGGCCATTCTGAGAAAACCAGGACCAGAATCCTGTAGGCACAGAGCTATAAACTATGGGACATTGACCATTTAATCTTGGCCAGTGTGGACACATAGCAT
The DNA here is from genome assembly GCA_004027955.1 of Chaetophractus vellerosus. Classification (NCBI taxonomy): domain Eukaryota; kingdom Metazoa; phylum Chordata; class Mammalia; order Cingulata; family Chlamyphoridae; genus Chaetophractus; species Chaetophractus vellerosus. The sequence continues at coordinate 4,363 of PVKH010001935.1, forward strand.
AGTTTATTCAGCTATCATTTTCTCCCTGCAGATGTTCCTAACTACCTTTATTCCAAACTGAATTCCATCCCTCCCAGCACTCTCTTACCCCTTTTGTGCTTTGGCACTTTCATAGCACTATCATTATCTAACCATTTATTTTATTGTTTATGTTTTTATTGTCTGCCCTCCTTCTTGAATGTAAGCTCCATAGAGCAGGAATATTTGTGATATTTTTGTACAATATTGAGTCCGAGATCCTAAACAAGGTCTTGCTCATAGTTGGCACTAAATATATATTTGTTGAATGAATGAACGAATGAATGAATGAATGAGTAAGGGCATTGTCACCTGTAGAGAATAAGCTGATGATTTATATAAACTTTGACTTATAAACATGAAGACAAGGGATTTGAGTCTGCCATTTATGGCACCTATATTTGTTGCTCTGTATGAGTTGAGCACAGACATTTGTCTGCTAATTCAAGAAAGCAGCCTAGTAGAAGGAAACAGGATTTGGAAGGGTGGTGGAGGAGGAGGAGGAAGAAGACAGAGAGAAAAAAAGCTCCCTGTTTGTTTTCTCCTTCTTATGAAGATCTTGCTACTTTTTTCTAAAAGTGGAGTCCATAAGGAAAAGGGAACTTTTTAATGTTTTAGGTTTCATTTTTTTTCCTTTTTTCTTTTTATATACTTTTTAATTTCTTTTCAAGATACTTAGATTACATAAATGTTACATAAAAAATATAGGGGATTCCCATATGCACCACTCCCTCCCGCTCCCTCATTTTCCCATATTAACAACATCTTTCATTAGTGTGGCACATTTGTAACAATTGATGAACACATTCTGGAGCATTGCCACTAAGCATGGATTATAGTTTACATAATAGTTTACACTGTCTCCTGCACAACTTTGTAAGTTAGGACAAGATATATAATGGCCTGTATCTGTCATTGTAATGCCATTCAGGACAATTTCCAAGTCCCAAAAATGCTCCCATATTACACCTGTTTTTCCGTCTCCCTCCCCTCAGAACTTCCAATGGCCACTGCCTCCACATCAATGATAAAAGTTCTTGCACTGCTAGAATCACAATAAGTCTATAGTAGAATACCATTAAGTCTACTCTAGTCCATAGTTCTTTCCCCAATCCTGAGGATTCTGGGATGGTAATGCCCACTCCACCTCTAATTGAGAGGGGGCTTAGATCATTTTAAACCACAAAATCACTGATGTGCCAAATGTAAATTCCTGTAGCTCTTGTTAGGCTTTCTAATCTCTCTTAGATCTGTCCATTTAGGGTCCCCTTAGGAACTAATTTTCAATCCTGGATGTGCAACAACTATGGGTCATATTTATTGCTTTTGTTTCCTTTATTTATTAATACAAGGACATAGGAGCCACTCAGCCCTGTGGGGGTAGTTCTGCTGAGTGCCCAATTTAAGAAACACTGCTTTACTTTGTTCGTGAACTCTAATAAAATGCCTTTCCAACCCACTATAAAACTTCTACCAGTTCCTTTTAACAGTATACATAAGAATATGCCCCTTTATGTAAAAAAAATGATTCTTAAAGTAGCTTTCAAACTCGATCCACCTACATCTAGCTTATTCAGGGCTGTTAATTTTAAAGCCATTAATTACATCTTTGAAATTTAAATTCATAATTATCCTTTTATGGGTGTTTTTGGATTTTAAATGATTTACAATTTCTTAATGGGATTTGCATGTTCTCAGTTTTTCCCCTGGCAATGCAAATTTGATTTAAAAAGATGGACTCTTTAACTGATAGCGATTAAGACAAATACCTGCAAAGGTGCTTCAGGATGCTTTTCTCTCAGCACTGGGACAGCCGGAATTTCCTGGAGGGGCTTTGACGCCTTCCTTTTGGCTTTATCCACTTGAATATTGGTAAAATAGTTGACAGCAGCAAACTCAATAAGGGCCGAAAATACAAAAGCAAAGCAGACAGCTATGAACCAATCCATGGCAGTTGCATAGGACACTTTGGGCAAAGAATGCCTTGCACTGATGCTCAGAGTGGTCATGGTGAGCACTGTGGTTATTCCTTCAAAGCAAAAAAGCAAAGAGACAAACACTTTACCATTGTTTCTACACAATAAAACAAACGAACGAAGGTAACCAGGATTAGGTGGGGTGGGCTTTAAGAAATTTACAAGAGCTCAAATAAAACATCCTGAAGGATGATGCCATGAAATTAGCACAGGCTTTGGAGTGAGAGACAGACGTTGGGTCAAATTCCAATTCTTTCCCATCATTGGCTTTATGTAACTGGGATTAAGTTAGGAAACCTCATTGAGGTTATGATTCTCAGTCCACATCAGCTTCCTAAATAGGTGTATTAGAATTTCTGGGGTGGGTAGAGCCCCCTGGTATTAAGAGTCACTGCGGGGAACAAAAGCACATATTATGGGTCTTTTTAATTCTTTAACTGAATATTATCTATTGAATTATAGTAATAAACTTACCAGTTGTTAAGAAACATAATTTACATGAAAGAATAACAGTATATTCCTGGGAAAATGGATTTCTAGAACAATTTGGATTAAAAAATATTGAACATCTACCACCCATCAGTTTACAGCTGGCAGAAAAATATTAGCACCAAGAACAGAGCTATTTCTCTTCCCTCAACAGGCTTCTGGAGCATATGACCTCCAGGAAAGCTTTCTCAGACTAGAAGAAATGTTAGTCACCATTCTCAGTAGAGAAATCCCCTTGCCATTGGAACTTCAGACATTTATTATTTAAGGATGGTAATATTTGTAAAGCAGCTGTCCCTCCATGTTATCTAGTTATTTTTTTAATTCTTATTGGAATTTGCTATATTCATTTAAACTTATTTTATATAATGACTTGCATGGCCCCTGACATTTACATCCCCAGACGTTTAGGAACGATGATGATGATGATGGTGATGATGATGATGATGGTGGTGGCATCTAAACAGTGTACTCCAATCCATGGCAATCCCCAGCTGAAAGGCAAATAATATATGTTGAACTGAAGAGACAGTGATCCTCTTGCCATAATAAGGGAGATATTATTTTGATTTAGGGAGAAATAACATTATGCTCCTCAACTCAACCTTTAATTATATTCTGCCTTGCACTGTTCCCTGATCGTTAAATGTATGTAAGCTTTGTTTACACAACTGGACTGAATGTAGCATCCTTGAGGGCGGATATATCTTATACTCCTTCAAGATGTACCGTAATATTTTATATAGTGCCAGACATGCAATAAATAGCCAATTTTTCAGTTCTTCACTAATCCATTTTCTCTGAATTCCATTTCCCTTCCAAATTGTGTTTAAGAACATGAAAAATTGGAGCCACTGTAGCATATGAGCTATAGATCTTTTTTTAAAATTCCATTGCTAAATTTAAACTATACACAGAAAGAAATCTTAGGACTTAGTTGTATTCCCTTTTAAAAAAAATATATATATATATTAGATTCATAATGTTTTTTAGCATTTTGAGTCTAAAATATCTTTTAATTCATGTTTACTCAGTCAAATATATAGATATCTATATATCTATAAAAATATTGTGTATTTATTAGATTTCATTTCTAAAAGAGACACTATAACTTTTAGGCCTTTATCTTGAATCTCAGAATAATGGTACCATTCTTATGCTAGCTGAGAGATATAAGAATAAGCTGAAATTAATATAAAAAATTTTCACTACAAATTTGAAGATAGATTAAAAATTTTTATTCTTAATAGGCTGATTATTGCAGATTCAACACTATCCTACAACTTTCCTAAATACACAAGAAATATGATTCCTCTAATTTCATAGAAATTATGCCAAAAGCACTTGGAAATAGAATATGAGTAGTCTAAATAGGAATGTTACTCAGAACTCAGAAAACTGTACACAGATCACAATGTGATAAACTCAAAGGAAACTCAAACTCAGATATAAGCAATTTAGTGTTCCCTGTGTTGCTTTGAATATTTTTTGCAGAATGATTTCTCCTGGGGACAAGAGGTAATGGTCTTCATTTTCTACTGACATGTGAATAATCCCCTTATTAATGTCATGTAGGCATAAAATGAATGCAATTATTGAGCCAAGAATCCAAAAATTACCTTTCAAGGGAAATGATTGGAGGTTAAGGGGATAAGTCACCAGGTTCATGAAGATGTTAAATATGTTAAGGACATTAACATGCAAATCACCAGGTATGTAGCTACTTCCCATTTCTCTTTCATTGCTTTGTATCAGTTTGACTTTAGAGTCTGTGGCATCACTCTCCAGATATTATGGTTCCAATCTTCGGAGTATTTGAAAAATTAGGAAAATAGCTGGCATAAACAACTAGCTCTGTGGAATTAGCCAACTCTTTAGACACTGAAAACTTCTCTCTGCCTGCTGTTCGAATTTGAAGAAAAACACAAGCATGACAGGGGTGTGCATATTACATCTGATTTTAGGTGGATATTTGGTTAAATGCATACAAACAGCAGCCAACACTTCAGATACAAAGCCATGCCTTCTCTGCATGTAGGAAGGCAGTGAGTATGTCATAAATAGCTTAGTCGGCATCTACCCTGACATCGTTTCAATAACCAAAGAATGTTCTTTTATTTTCTTGACACTTTCAAGTATCAATGCCAGTCCCTGTATTTAGAATGCTTATTATGTGCCATATTGGCTGTCCCAGAATCTGGGAGAGGATGTGTAAGAGTAGGCTAAGATGGTATACAGAGAGTGAAATTTTGGCTGGCCACTCCCATAAAATGAAATAGTAATGACTTAGATATGCCAGCTGGAATTTAGTCATGTCTAATGTTTTACTATACTGGAATAATTAGAAAAACTTAGAGACATACAATTTTGGAGATAGAAGGCCTTTGGAGAGAATTTGGAAAGAATTTAGCACACTCTACTTCTCATACTGATAATGATTTTTTTTTTTTTTTGGTATGGCCTTTAGGGACATCCCTAAGCCAGGAAATACTCTTCTTTATGAGTGAAGAGGAGAATGAGAATAGGAAAGAAAAAAAATTAGCTCAGAATTAGTTTTTGCCAAAACCCCATATGAAATAGATTGCTAAAGCACCAAAATACCTCAAACTTAACTTCCCTTGGAAAGCACCCTTCTAGGTTCTCAGTTGAATAAGCTAATAATTAACCATCCTGATAAATTTTGGGTCTTTGAAGGCTTAATTACTAGATATTATTTCCTTGTTCAACCAAAACCAATATCCTGGCACACGGGCACAAGACAGGGAAAAGTGTCCCATTCCAAATGGACAAAACATGCTCAACACACACCTGTACCCTCTCAATCAGCAGCTCTGGAATTCCTCACATGCCCCCACAACCCCACAACCCCTGTTAAGACAGAATGGCAAGAAGAAATGGCACAGGCCTCAAAGTTAGACAGAACCTGTCTTGGGTCCACCACTTATAAGTATGTTTCTTTATACAAGTATCTTAATCTCTTTGAGTCATTTTCCTTAACCGTAAAAAATTAATAAAGTCCACCTTGCTGAGTTATTGTAATGATTAAATAAGACAACCCTTATCAATATCTGGAAATCTTATCATTCTGGTTACTAATATTACCATTATCCTTACTACCTGCCACTTAATTTCCATACAATATCTTATTTGATGGGAAATCTGAGTGGGGCAGTTATGACCAAAGCTGCCCTTCTCCACACTACTACAAATTCCTATTATGTGAGGCAAATTGGACAGAGAGCAGTGGCTGCCATTTTAGAAATCAATCAAGAAAGCATTCAAAACTTATCAAACAATCATGATAACCATAAAATACCATAAAATACAGAGGATATTCACATTATAATATCAAGCAGTGATTCTCAAATGAGAAAGATGGTGGCATGAATGCCATAATAATAACATTTAAATAGTATTTACTGTGGTCTAGGCATTGGTCCCGGTGTTTTATCCAAATTAACTCATTTAATCCTCAAAGCAACCCTATGAGATAGGTTCAACCATTCATCCTGCTTTTACAAATGAGGAAACAGTCAGGAGAAACTCATTGAAGATTTATAGCCGGTAAGTGGTAGAGCCTAGGGATCCAGAGTCAGCAGTTATGACACCATCCTCATCAGAGGCACCTAAAATGGATCAATATTTGCTATTCTAGATGGTTTTTAGAACCAAAGAAAAAAGATATTGTGTACTAGCATTTTTTTTCATATCCTAATAGAAACCTGTATTTTTTTAAATTAACAACGATTCCTGAAATATTAACATTATTTGTACTGGGAAAAGTTAAGGAAGTTTAAGTTGATTTTCAGCCTCAACATGCATTGCCTGCCCAATCAGGCTGCTCCTAAACATGATGCTGAAAGGACCCAAGTATTCGTGTGAACATTAAATGAGATACTGAGCATCAAGAACTTAGAGTGCTTGGTAATAAATAATCAAAAGCTATATTTTAAAAAATTATAAAAAAGGAGACCAAACCAGACCAAAATAAATCTTCCCTTCATATAAAAAGTATGGGAGGGGGTAACTAATATGTATCAAGTGTCCCATATACCCTGTAAAGAGTTCTGTACATAGCTCTTTAAATCCTTACTAGTCTGTGAGGTACATATTTATCATCACAATTTTATGAATAGAAAAATATATGGCAAATTTGAGTTTTAAACCCCACACTGTTGGAGTCCAAACCTTAGATTTTTTGTTTTCTCCCTTTCATTTTCACACCTATTGTTAATAGGTGTTAATAGCTAATATTCGTGAGCACTTGCAATGTGTGTTCACCCTTTAACTGAAGCCTCACAATTCTATAAAATAGGTAGTACCATTATCCCATTTACTATCTCCCTAAGAATCACAATAGCCTCCGGCATTAATCCTTCTGTAAAGTTTTCCCCAGTATGATTCCAGTACCTTCTTGTTTGAACCTAAGATTTAGGGGGAAAATAACCCCAATTCAGGTCCACTGTAGACACTAAGTTTCCCCCACATAACAGTCATTCTTTAAAACGGTGGGAGGTGGGATGGTTAGCACCAGCAATTCCCACTGCCCCCACTTCCTTTTTATCAGCATCCCTTCAGCTGCTGTGATAGGGATATTACACCATGGCTTTGATCCCACTAAATAGAAAAGCAAAGGGAACTAGGCATCTCTTGTGGGGACTATACTTTCAAGCCTGAGAAATTCTGATCATTTTCCTTCTTATCACACCTTTGAATGATTTTCCTACTCACAATGACTACAGAAAGAATTCCGATACTAAATTAAATAAATATCCTTTTATCTAATATTGTTTAAAACACAAGTGATATTAAAAGACTTATTAACAGCTATAAAAAATTTTAAATCGCATTTTCTGGGCTTCATATTGCTTAAAATACCATATATAGGATACCACTCTAAAAATAAAAAGAATTACTTAGAATATAATAATGACTGATAAACTAAACATATAATACCTTTGAAATCAAGCATTTAAACTACTTGCATCATTTCCTCTTCATTATATTATATTATATCATATCATATCATATCATATCATATCATATCATATCATATCATATTATATTATATTATACCATGCCATGCCATGCCATGCCATACCATACCATACCATACCATACTATACTATACTATACTATACTGTACTATACTGAGGTTTTCATATTCACTCAGCCATGACTTTTGTCTTATTTTAAGCTCCCAGTGCCTTTCATATTAACACCTAGATATATTTCAATTCAGTTATACAATATGCAGCCAGGAGCCCAAAAATATTACCAAGAGTGAAACGATATCTAGTCATGCCTTCACATATCTGGTTCTCAACAAGGAAAATCTGATGGGGACCCACAGGAAAGGATGGAATGTCTGTATTTTCCCAAGTCCAATTCCTTTTTATTAGCTGGACAAAAATGAGGACCTTATGTGATTCTTCATGCAATACAGCCTGATATATGACTGTTAAAAGCTTTCTTATAAATGATTGCTAAGGGCTAGTCCCATGAATCATGATCAAATTAAATGTGTGTGTGTAGGGGGGGAAAGAAATGAAATGTAATTACCAAATACAGTCCTAGCTGGGACAGATTCCTTATTTATCCAGAATGAAACTTGAGAAAGAATCACTGTCATAATGCACGGAATATATGTCTGAATCATAAAATAACCCATTTTCCGTCTGAGGTGGAAGTAAACCGTCATAACAATATATTCACCTACAAATAAAACAAAGGAAATGTATTATTGGTTCTACCGGCAATATTTCAATGGCTTGATAATAATATTTCATTCTAACCAACAGTATTGCAGGCAAAGAAATTATTTTTTGTACAGACAATTCAAACACTGAGAAGTATGTAGTTTCTTAACCAGAGGGGAAATGATATTAAACATGATTATACAGAAAAACATTTTTGTTCTATGTAGTAATTTAGCCATGTAATAAATTGGGCTATAACTTTTAAAAACATTCTTACAGTGCTTTTTTAAATTTTTGAAGGTCTAATATTGCTAAAGCAATTAGCCTTCATTTTTAGCATTTTTGAGAGTAGAAATTAGACCTAATTTTAGGGAAAAATCACTAGAAACAAATGGAAATACATATACACACACACAGGCATGTTTTATTGGCATTTGGACCAAAAACTTAAAAACCTAATAAGTGAAAAAATTTGTTAGGTTTCTGGTAGCTATTTATAAAATATTTGTAATGTTATATCTGAAAGGAACATACTAAGAAAGTTATTTAGGAAGCAGTAGCCTTAGTCATAGACCGTGGAGCCCAACATTCAGAAGTCTCAAATCCTCCCAGACGTATTTTAAACCCCACTTTCAGATTGGAATATGAATGTCACTGATTCAAAAAATAATTTTTTCTGTTGATATGTATGTGGAAGGAACAGTCAGAAGAAGAATTAATCGGCATTTTTTTTCCCCTATTAAACTTGGAAAAAACTAAACCCTATGTTTCTTTCCATTCATATCACAAAAGCTAATACAAACTGAGAGTTGTCAATAGTACTCACTTATCTACCCTTATGAAAACTTTAATATACACCCTTAATATTCCTTGTAATTAAACTTTAGATTTGCTTTTGCTTTTGAAAAAGTGGGGGTGGCACAAAATTGGGCAAGATAAAAAAAAAGATGGGGGCATGCACAAAAATCAGGTAATTCTAGCATTCAAAAATCAGTGGTCAGACTTCCTGCCTTTTAATTCTGTGTTGAAAGTAGTTTTAATAAATTTGATTACTGACTTTCATTTCCGAATAAGAAAACCAACTCATTTTTCACATGTTACCAACTCACAACTCATTATCTACTTTAAATGAAAATTTATATTTATAAATATTTATAAATATAAATAAAGAAATTCTGTGATTTATGTACCAACTCTATTTCTCAAAGCTTTTTATGGCTTCCCTGAAACACTTATTATTCGATGAAAAAGCTAAGACAAAACTGCATTGCTAATGCCAAGCAGATATTGACTTTAATTGTTAAACATCTCACCCGTAATCGATTTGATAGTTTCACTTGATACTGTTTGTCCAATCAAGTCATACTGAACTAAGCTGGAAGACTCCTTTGGAACTTCTACCGATTTCTCGGGGCCTTTTGTCCATGTATAGATCATCTCACTCTTCGGGTACGCATCTGAAGGAGAGCGCAGAATGAGGTTAGAGTCAGGGCTCCTTTTTCATCAGCACTGGCAGTCAATACTTAAGAATATTACACATGTTCAAGAAAGAGTGAATAAGTGAAAAACAACGGTCATTATTATTTATTCAAGACACATTCAAGATTTAGAAAACTGGAGATTAAATAAATAGCCTTGAAGCTCAGCAGTATTTTTTTTCTTTTTATGACAAAGAATTGGAGGTGGGGAGACTAAAACTAAAGTGACAGGATAAGCAGTTGAAAGGCAGAAGAACTATTACACCCTCCAAAAAAGTACCGTCAAACTGCTACCCTACGTCTTTTAATTCTAACTCGCTTGCAGTGCTTGACCAATACTGACTTCCATCTTTGTGCAGCTCTGCCTGTTAGAAGTGTACCAGATGCTGCCTAAATAATGCAACAACAAAAACAAATCCTAGTGTTGGGAGGGCTCTCCTGGGGTCACCTATTCCAGACTGCCTCTGGGCAATCCCCATTCTGTTTGGGAACCATTCTACATTGACAACTGGCTATGCTGTTTGCAAAGCTTAGGGAATATAATTACACAACCAGTTCCACTACTCTGAAACTCTTCAATCTAGACATTTTCCCTTCCATCTTCAACAAATCCCTCCCAGCGGTAATTTAAGCCCATTTTCTATTATTCCACGTTCAGTGGAAATGAAGACCAGCTGCTTGCCTACCAGTCTATCCAGAACAGATAGCTTGGCTCACACACAAATCTGTTAAAAAGAACCAAAATGAATTGTGTGCCATATCACTCAAACCTTCCTAAAATGGCTAGAGCACAGTAGGACCTTGGCAGAATTATTTTATCTTAAAAGGGAGGAATACCTAGGGACTTTCTTTACAAATGACTTGGCAAAACAAACTATGAGACTTACGTTATCATTTAGCAATATGCATTCATGTGTCAGTATTGACCTCCTGAAGTTTATTCATGCTTTGCCATATGTTTAAAGACCCTGTATGCTATGTTTGTGCACCTGATACTTTAAATCAGGTATCTTCCTCTTGATGGAATAATCGTTTTTCTTTCTCAGGTTTTTCTCATTCTTGTGAATTGTAATCATAGTTAAATGGTGTTTTTCTCTTTCCAGAGTAATTAAGGATCCTTATTTGCTGAGTATGATATGCCTCTCTTTTTAAATTCCCAGTCCAAAAGCATCAGTTTTCAGGGTGTGATTTCATTATTTTATACAAGCCCTGCTTGACATCTACTACATTCAAGTCATTGTGAAGAAAATCACTTTCTATGAGTGATTTTATCTAGTGGAAAGGACTTCCTCTAGATTAAAACACCTTGGATAAAATTTAAATTATTACAACCTGGATTTTAATTCTGGCCGCAATAAGATCACTCCTTTCGTCTGTTTTCATCTTCACTCTTATTAGATCACTGAGAGTAAATGACTCTCTCTAGCTTCTAGTTAGCCCGCTGAATATTGTGATTACTAGGAGTTATAAAAAGAATGGTGACTGCCGGTTCTCATTTAGTTAAGCAATGAGCAATGATAATAGCAGGCAACAGTTTCAAAATCAGTGCAACTAAAAGTCTGAAGCAATAGTAAAAGCCAGCATCTATTTTGGGTAGATTCGGATTGAATAGAACATTTGAGGCAGACATTAGAAGAGGCAATTACATTTTGCTGCCATCTCAGGGAAAGAAGCTTGAGGAAAAGGACTCCGTATTCAGTCTCATCCATTCATTCCATCCTCTTGCTTTCATCTCCACAAAATATCCAAACTCCATCTTTTTCACACCACCCCTCTACTACCATCCCAATCTAAGTCACCACCATCTTTGCCTGGACCAATATCATAGCCTTCAAACTCCTCTCTGCTTCCACTCTAGTCTCTCTACGTTCCATTCTTCCTAGAAAAGCCAGAGTGATATTGTGAAATATTAGTCAAGCATGCCATGCCCTTTGGTAAAACTTTCCAATGACTTCCCATAGCATTTAGAATAAAAACCAAACACTGTAGAATCTCACTCTGGCTACATCTCAGATCATTTCACCTATCATGCCTTTGCCATGCTCCAGCCACTTTTATACTAATAGTGCTGTTTATGATTTACTAACTTATGACTTGTTAAGAAACCCTGAACCTTCTGTGACCTTTTCTCAAGCAGCAGAAACTGTTAAATTAGGAAAGGAAAAAACCGTTTACACGTATTATGTTATGCCAAACACTGAGAACATAGAGTTCAGAGGTCTCTAAATTTCACCACAGATCACCACCCAATTAATTACGAGTCAGTCTACCTAGGCTATCTGAAGAAATAGGTTTTGTTGTGAAGGGCAGAGGAATTGTTTTATTTCGTTATTTAAAAATACTAGTTTATATACAGTCTTCTGAAAAGCAATCCCTGGACATTTGTTATCATGGAAAATAATATCAATATTTTTTATGAAAAAACATGCCATATATAAATATCAGCTTGAGGGAGATAATCAAAAATTCTAAAAACATTTTTATTGTAACTTACAACTCCCAAATTTCAAAGGACAGGCATGGCCATCCATGGGGAAATCCACCAATCTCATGGGACATTCCGCACTTATGGTGAGTCTATGATGGAAGAATGCAATTAAACAAAATCAGCCCTTTCTTAAAAATAACTTTATAGACCCACTGAAATGAGAAGGAAAGAAGGAAAGAAAAAAGAAAGAAAACGATTACCTCATTGTGTATAAAATAGTGCCATTTCTCATAATTCTAAAAAGCTTATTTGGAGCTGTCATATTATGTGAGACAGATTTCTTTCCATTCCTGAAGAAAGTATCAGGGGTCCACACTTTCGTTACCATCATATTGTTCAGTCTCAAAATTTCAATAGGGCCGTCATATTTTAGTCTTTTGTCAATCCATGTCTGTCTAAAGAAGACATCCATTGTGTATTCCTAGGGAAAGTAGTTTGTGGCATATTCAAATCACAGATGAACCACACATAAATATCAGAAAAGTACATTCAATTCTGTCCTCTTTCCCACTCCTAAAAAATACTGCCCCAAATAAAAATGAAATTAATGGAACATAAATTATCTTAAATCAATGGCACAAATAGATTCTTAGCAATTAAACATGTTATGTCTATCTTGATTCCTTAATTTTCTTCATTAGTCAGACAAGTTACCATACATATTAATCATTCAAGAATAATTACCGTAATTTAATAAAACTGCCAGTAGCAAGTAATTACAGTTGTACTTTAATTTAGACCAGGTAGCAAAAGGAGTTAATGTGTAACAAATATCATTACATCATTAATCATAAAATTGTAGCCATTTCTTTAAGACAAAATAAAATATATAAAAGATAAAAGAAATTTTATGTTCCCCAAATTTATTAAAATTAGTCAAGTAACCCAAAGATTTGAAATTACTAGGATCAAGGACAAAAGTAAACTAGTTTCTTTGGCATGTGAACTAAACTTATTGAATGTATAACAGCACAACTGAATGGATGAATTTATCCTAACCCAGTGCTTGATGTTCTAAGCTCTTTGAGCCTGAAAATACAGGAGGGAGAGAGAGAGAGAAGGGAGAAAGAGAGAGAGAGAGAGAATGTACATACACACCAGCAATTGGCCCAACATGAAATGTTGTAATGCAAGTCATTTTGGACTAGAATATAGTTTTATGCCCAAATTAGTTACACTCTCTAATTTTTTCCTCTTCCATAGTTTTCAAAGAAGACGAAGAAGAGGAGAAGGAAGAGGAAAAAGATGGGTAGGAGGAGGTGGAGAGGGCAGAAAAACTAAGCATAAGGTTGTTCTATAGGGACTAGTAAAATAAGAAAGTTACTTTCTTTATTGGGAATGGCTCCAAACCAAAGAATACTCAAAAGGTGGAGCTGAAATGCAAATTCAATGTCTTGCTCCTTATAAACTTTTGAGTCAAACTAAGTTGTTAATTGACTTTCTAGCTTCGCGGGATTGACAACAAAATAAATATTAATTGCCTTCTTTTCTGCATATTTTCTTCAAACTTCAACAGTTACATTAAATTTCCCAAATACCTACCATTTCAACATCAGAAACAGGTCCAAAGCTGGTGACATATATGTCAGTTTTCACTTCTGTAACAGGACCTAGTAGATTTGAAGTAAATAAGTGTGAAAAAATAATTACCAATTTTACAGGCTGGATGGGTGAGAAAATTAAAGAGTAAATAAGGACCTGATCTATCATGTTTTTACAAGTATCCTAAATTTTCAGTTAGATAAATATAGGTAAAAGTATGATGAAACTAAGAAACAATGTTTATTTACAGTCAAGAAGAAACCCCAGTTACTTACCAGGAACCTGTTTCTTCAAAGATACATCACCCCTGGGCTCTATTAGACAGGCAGTGCAGAGACACAAAAGCTTTTAGCTTTTGTTGATTTTTATAGTCCATCATCTGATAGGTCTCTAATAAAGAAGCGAGCTGTTAAAAAGAGGGACTGAGGCCATGGGAGTGAGGAGGAGGAAAACCATAACGGCTGCAAGGAATGTTATCTTCGGAAAAGTGAGGATAGTAATAAGTTACTTGAGCACTAAAATGATTCCTGTCACCTTTAACAATAAGTGGGACATCGACTGGTGATTGGGATCAAAGACAGGCTTTCCTTTAAGTCAGAACTATTCCTGCTCTGCCACTTGATAGCTGTGTGATCTTGAACAAGTTGCTCAACCTCTCGATAACAGAAATAAGATATTTCTGGCAAGACTCTTGATAGAAATCAGTTGAAATTCCTCATATGAGATGCTTGACACAGTGACTCTTACATGGAAGTATTCAACTGCTTGTTTCCCTTTGTTTCCAGTAATGGCCACAGCTGAGATATTTTCCCATGTCTAAATAAGGCTGGTTCATGAGCAAAAGTATGGGTGTGTTTGGCAGAAGAAAAAGGTGGGAACATCAAGACAATGTGACTGGCACATATTTTAGATGAGAGAACATTCCCACAATTTGGGTTGAACATGATTCCTGGAGGCCTAAAAGCCAGGTTTTCTGGAGTTAGTTCAAATCTGGCTCTTAACACCTTCTACTTGTATGACCTTGGTCAAGTCATGTAGTCTCATCTGTAAAGGTTTTAATGAGTATTAACTGAGATAATATATGTAAATTAGCTCCCTCGGTAACTAGAAAATAATGTATTCATAATGATAGTAATATATATAAGATAGCACCTTATTACTAATAAAAATATTAAAATTGTTGACCTCGTGAACATCATTCCTTAAATGAATGGTTTATAGCACTGTATGGCCAGGAACTAGATTCACCACACTGGAAAGAATAACATCTGCTACAAGGTGAAGTATTTTCCTTGGATACTGTTTGGGCCATTAGATATATGCCCAAAAAGTCAAAGAGCAGCTGATATGCTTAATGACCTAGGTCTCATGTTATTCCACATAAAAAATTAGAACATTTCTCCCTCTAAAGAATGAAGATTGAGCCACACAAAGAAAGAAAGTTTAAGGGAGAATGAGATCATTCTTGAAGAAGTATCCTTTGGAAGTATAGTGAGAGGAAAAGTATAGATCAGACTCATCTGTCATGAGTTTTAATTAAAAAATAAATAACACCTTTGTAAAAGAGAGAAAGTGTGAGAAAATTGAATTTTTATGTATATGAAAAATTGTAAAAAAAAATAAAAATGGTAGTAATAAGCTCTCTAAAGCCAAATTATTTCAGGGATTATTAGGTAATCTAGAAAGCAGGTGATGGAGATTGAACCCTAGAAGTAGGTTCAAGACTAGAAGAAATCACTCTTCAAGTTTTTAAGGATCTTGTAAAGGTATTAAAAGGCAGAAAACACACATATCACTGCAAGTCAGGCCAAGGGGAGATAAGTTACTCAGAACAATTAAGGTTGGGAATGGCCTGGCAACTGGACTAATTGACAGAATTCTAAAGAAAGTAAAAGTTACTTTGAAGATTAGAGTAGTGGTTCTCAAATTTTATCTGCATCAGAATCACCTGGAGGGCTTGCTAAAGCACAGATTGCTGGACTCTACCCCAGATTTGCTCTTTAAGTTGGTTTAAGGTGGGGTCTGACAATTTGTATCTCTAACGAGTTGCTAGATGATATACTGTTCACTTATTTTCTAGTTTATAGACAGTGTACATCTGTCAAGAATAGTATTTCCCAAACTCTGTCCTATAAAATCTTAATGCTATATGTGTTCCATGAGAGCAGGGGACACTTAGGGGAGGAGGAGACTAGGATAATGATATTTTTACTTACAAATTTATTTTAAAGTGTGTATGTGTGTCCGGTTTTTTTTTAAATTATAATGATTCCATGATAATAATAGGCATTTAAAAATTCTTAAATAGCATGCTGTTGTTCAATGATTCTTGGAAAAGATTCTTGTGTTCAGAATTATAACCTCAACACTTGCTTATGATATTATTCTAGTTTAACTTATATGATCATACAGATAAAATTGTCTACCATTTCATGAAACAATTTAATTTGAAACCGTTTTTTTTCTGTATTATCCAAGTGTCCATTATATTATTATAGGCTATACTTATACTTAAAATAAAGGAAATACCTGGAGGCAAAAGGCATTCTGTGGATCAGGGCCTGAAATCAAGAAATAGGGTTTGCCAATTTGAAACAGAGGATCTGGCTGAATTATGGGGGAAGGATCCATTTGTGATTCTCACAGATCCTGTTCCATGATAGTGATGAGGTTTGTATGATACCTCTCTACTATCTCTGAATATATGTAGACCATGCCTGGATTTCTCCAATAATGATAAGAAAGTAAAAAAATGAGCCTGTCTTTGTGTATATCCATTCAGTAGCTACTTGGGAAAACAAAGGCCTTGGAAAAGTCACAAAGACAAAAATCTTTAAAAATTATGAGCTGGCATTAAAGCATCATTTGCTGGAAATGAAAGGATATTTGCCCATTTTGGAATGATGCTATTTTATCATAGAGGCTGAAAATAAGAATTAAGCAGATACAGCTATGACAAAACAAAGACCAGACTTTAAAAACATGTTTCCTTTAAGTATTTTATGCTTTAAGCATCTTATATGTAAGCTACCGACAATGATTTGTAATTTGCATTATCTGAGCAGATTTTGAACCCATTAAGTCCAAATCTCGAGTTGAGATTGCACTATAGATGAAGTCAAACAGAAATGTTTGGTGCAGAGTTTTCCAAAGGAACATTATGTGGAGAAATAAGTCAAAGGATGCTATGCACACTATATGCCTCTCCTAAAATTCCATAATACTATCTAGAATATTAAATTCTGAGTAAATAAATCTTCGACTCTATTTAATTTTTAACTAGAGCCCAATGTTTATTGGACTATAGAAGCTTCTTTTCTCATAACACCCATTAGCATCTTGCTGAACTATTGGTGTAGAGGAAAGTACACTGGAAGAGGAGTCAAGGGATTTTTAGTCCCACATAATCGCTAATTGACTGTCTGACCTTAGGTGGAAAAATACACGATATGATGTGGTTGAACTTTAGCCCTAAAATTCATTCCATTTCTAAATTTCTCTGTAACATCAAGAGTTGACTGAAAATACCTTGATGATTGTAAAATACACTGACCTATTTAGTGTTTATTTTTAAGAAAACAAAATGTAGGTTTCTTGTAAAGGTAGCTATCTAGAAATTATATAAAGAAATGTACACTAAAAACTTGCAAGCATAAAACAGTGGCCTTTGGCATGAAAAGAAAATATTCTATTATTCCAGCAAACACAAATGTTTACAATGCTTCTTAAAAATAAATGCAGATAGAATATCATTGCTAAGAATGTCACTTAAAATTTTAATGTCTTGAGAAATCACTGTGGATAGTGTTAATTGAAAAAAATGTTACTTGCTAAAAGTAATACATATGAATATTGGACACAGAAAAGTCACAGTAAACCAAGATAACCAATTACAGGCAAGAGGAACATAAACTGCTGTAAATAAGGTTTGGCATATAAATCTGTAAAAATGTCATGGAAAGGCTTCAATGAGAGAATAGGTCCAGTACTGAGCATGTGTTTCAGAGTTGTGTCAAATTCTAGTTCAGATCAACTTTCATAATGCCAAATCCTCTCCAAGCTGGTATAGACATTTTCTCTCAACAACTGAAATTATCCTGGAAAATATGCATCTAGTTTTATTGTGAAGGCACCACTTCTAACTAATCTCAGTAATATGGTCTACTAAGTCTTTAATTCAAGTGAATCAAAAAAGGAAGGAAACACAATGGGAATTTGTGACTGTCACAGAAAATGCTCTTTGAGGTTGAGTGAAATTCTAAAAAACAAGATTGGTAAGGGGGTTTCATTTGGTCACTCATTCAACAAACATTTATTGGTGAGCACCTGCTGTATGCCAAGTTCCACTGCTAGGTACTGGCACTCCAGTGGTAAAAAATACTCATGTGTCCCCTGCCTCAAGGACTTAACATGCTTTTGCGGGAGTCAGAGTATAAATGGTAAAGAAAAAACTTAAATGACAGAATGTGATCATTCCTGAGAAGGAACAAAACAGGTAAGGCAATGACTGTTAAACTGAGATCCGGAGGATGTCTGAGCCATCAGGAGAGCTGGGAGAAATGCCTTCCAGGCAGAGAGAACTGCAAATGCAAAGGCCCAGAGGTGGGGAATGGCTTAGTGTGTCCAGGGAATAGAAAAGAGTCGAGTGTGAAGAGAAAGGTAAGAAAAGAGGCAAGTGAAGAAGAGAATGATAAGAATTGAGAGCACCATACACAGAGTGAAAACCAGGAAGTGGTGGACAGAGGCAATATTCTGAAAAGTGCAATCTTTCAAGCAATGTATTTAGAGTACATGTTAATGTGATGTTGTTGAAACTATGTGGAAAAGAACTTATAGAAATCATAATGAAAGATGGGAAGACACATAAAGAAGTTCATCATTTTTCCTATATTCTTCCCCAGTTTGCTACCTTTGTTATTCAGTCCAGCTCTGCCTCTGCATTCATGAGTGGTAAGAACCTTGACTTTATCCCATAATCATTCAGAGGTAACTTAGGGTTTGAAGCAAGGAAATTATGTGATCTGAATTATATTTTAAATAATAACTTCAGCAGCTTTCTGAACAATGGACAACAAATGATAGGGAGGCAAGAGAAGAAGGCTCTTATACTAGTCCAGTTGACAGATGATGGTGGCCTGGACTAGAAATATGTCAATGGGGATGGGAAGTAGACAGATCAAGGGGTACAAATGTTTGCAGTTGCTCACAGGCGATGGATTTTTTTTCCCAAAAATAACAATAAATGGAGATATAATAATTACTATTTATTAGAGACCTATTTTGGACCTGGCAGGATAATAGGCTCTTCCTATATGTTATTTCATTTTATCCTCCCAACACCCTTCAAAGTAAGCATTGCCATCAGAATTTCATGGATCTGGAAACTGACCTCACAGAGGTTAAATACTGTATGCCAGAGCCAGAATTCTAACCCCATTCTATCAATCTCCAAAGTGTGTTCTAGTTTTCCTATACTATACTATATCCTAAAATAACTAATATTTAAGAAAATTTATAATTTCATATCTCTTACATAATACAACAGACCTATATTTCCCATTTTGCTCATGAGGAGCTTCTGAACCATGTTTCTATAGCACTTTTTATGCCATCACACTTACTGTTGTTACAGTCTGCTTGGGTCTTTCTTCCCTTGAGAGCAAAAACGAAGTCTCAATACCCTTTGGAGTCCCAAACTAGCATAATCCTTTGCTCATTCTAGGTGGTGAATAACTATGCATTTGACTGTGTTCCTATTATAATCTCTGGTAGCGATTTTAAAAACTCCCAAAAGGAGAAATTACTGGGATTCATTTGCTACATCAGTTAAATTAAAAATATTTCCCTACTAAAGCAGAAACCATATCTTATTTATATTTGTATCCTCTCCCAGAAACAATTACTGGCCTTAAATGTAATAGGTTTCCAATAAATCAGTTTTCATAGAATAATGGTCGCTATGCAATTAAGAATAATTCTTAGAGATGCTTCCTCTAATGCTACTGTTTAAGATGTTCAAATCAACCTTACTAAGAACATAATTACATAGAAACCAGATAATTTTGCGCTTGGAAGAATTTCTTCTGATAATTTTACACGCATTTTTGTAACATCAAAGACATCTTTCATTTTAAAATCCTATCCCTTTGGTACTTTGCTTGAAAAGTGGGAAGACCACTAATAATGTAACAGAACATATTTTTGCTGTTTATTTTACTTTAGCAGGATACACCTGATAAAATGATATCACTTTTTAATTTCTTCTCCAAGCTTAGTGTCCAATTTTCTGCCATACCAGGAAATGTGATCTAAGATGGGTGGTTCTGTGGTAGAATCTCTAAGATGGTTTTGTTGAAGTTTAAACTAGTCAATCCTTATTTTCTAATATTACTTCCCCAGCTATACACTTAAACATTTCCAGTTTTACAATCCTTTAAATCTGTGCATCCAGCTACATCTTTCAGAACACTGTTGATGTGTTTCCAATAATCAAGAGACTTAAAGTACTAAAGAAGTAGAACAACAAGGATTCTTAGTAAAATATTTAAAGAAATCTCTAATTTTGTTTGCCCTTTACAAAATATAGTGATCCCAACATTCCTAGTAATAAAGGCAACAGATATCCATTGATATCACTGACAAAGTAGAAAACTATTGGGTTTTAGACGTTTCTTTTACTTAGATAACATTAAATATTAGTGCCTATTGTGTCTTATGATCCTTTATCAATCCAGGCCTACTTTGTAAATAATCAAAACCATTAAATCAATCAGAAAAATGTGAGCAACCTAATAAAATATGGGCAAAAGATGAAATCAGGCAATTCACAGAAGGAAAATCCTTGTGGCCAAAAAATATTTGAATAGATGGTCAATCAAATAATTATTAAGAAAAATGCAAATCATTTCACAATTAAATGCTACTTCAAGTATTCTATTCTTCAAGTATTCTTCAAGTATTCTGGCAATACACATACACATACACATACATAATGAGTGTTAAAGAGGATGTGGAATCTGGATTTCATATACATTGTAGATGGGAATTTGTGAAACCACCATGGAAAACTCTTTGGCATTATCTCACCAAGTTGAACTCCCTCCTACACTTAGAATGAGAAAAATCCAATCCAGGATATATATTCAAAAGAAAATCTTGCACATTTGTGGCAGGAAATTTGGGCCAGAATATTCATAGCAACACAATCTTGGAAACAAGCAAAATGCATGCCAACAGAGTAGATGAATAAGGTTGATTCCCATGCAATGGGAATATCACACGGAAGTAAAAATGAATCATCTATAGAAATATACAACAATAAGAACGAATCTTAGCAAGGTAAAATTAACTGAAAAAAGTATCAAAAGATTATGTAAATACGCATTTAAAACAAATTCAATTTTTAAAATATACTTTAAAATAAAAGGTGAGATAAAACAATAGTCAAAAAAATCAATTAACTAATTTTAAAAATTATTCAGAATGGTGATTACTTTGGGTGGGGAAAACAAGAAGATAGGACAGTGCTGTGGACTGAATTGTGTTCTCCAAAAAAATATGTTCAAGTCCTAACCTCCGGTCCCATGCGTGTGACTTCATTTGGAAATAGGATCCTTGAAGATACAGTAGTCAAGATCGTGCCAAACAGGATGGGGGAGGGGTTAATCCAATTATCTTTATAAGAAGGGGAGAAGTCAGCACACACAAATAGAGAAGAGAGCACCATGTAATGCCTGAGGCAGCATTCCATAGATTGACAGCAAGCCACCACCAGAAAGGTAGAAGACAAATTCTTCCCTATAGACTTCAGAGGAAGCATGACCCTGTTGACAGCTTGATTTTGTACTTACAGCCTCAAGGACTGTGAGACAATAAATTTCTGTTGTTTTTAGACAGCCAGTTTGTGGTACTTTGTTACAGCAGCCTTAGGAAACTAAGACAAAGGAGGAAGAACACATAGCAAAATAAAATTTGTTGTCCATGTCCTAGTCTTTATGTTGGTTGATGGTTTAACTGGTGTTTGCTATATTATAATAAATGAATGAATAGTTGGATAGATGTACAAAAAGAAGGCTATGAATGGACCAATAACGAGAGTATGTTATGAACCATGGATTATTAATCCAGAATCCAATTCTATGTACCTGAAATTTATTCACGAATTACTAAGTCCTAGAGAATAAAGCAGTTATTTGTTTAATAACATACAAAGGCAAGTTGATGTATTTTTCATATAAAAGAACTCTTACAACCCAGTGAAGTTTTATCTAAATATCCACCAAGTTACCAATATCCTCTATCCAGAGTTTATACTGCTTGTTTCAGGAAATGCATTTTTATACCCTTGCATTAAACAAATATAAATATGTAATAACACCAGTACATGTCTTTTGTCAAGCCAAGAGCATAAGAAAGTAAATTAATGTTCTGGATTCTATCCTTTCTTGTCTTCCTAATCACTTCTTTCTTTCAGTTATCTCTTCCCTTCGCTTCAATATTAAGCTATCCTCTACCAGATTATTCCCATTAGTAAGCAAACATGTTATGATATTTCTAGTCTTAAACAACAACTTCCTTCGTTCTCTGCTCCCTTTCCATCGCTGTAGTTTTGGCTGGGGGTGGGGGAGGAATCTGTACGCACTGCCTCCAATTCTTCCCTTCCTGTTCACTCCATCCTCCATTATAATCTGGTTTTCATGCCCAGAACCCACCAAAATTCCTTTTGTCAATGTCATCAATTTTTCCCTTTCTACAGCATTATTCCCACCAGCATTTAAGAAATACTATTTTTCTTGCCATTTTTTTCAAAAAGCTCTCTAGATTCTACTTCTCTCTCTACCATACCATTTCTCTATCCCCCTTTACATATGACCAGAAACAATCTCCTCACATTCTCTCTTGAACCCACCCATTCAGACTTTCACACCCACCAGGCTACCAAAGCTGCTCTTGTCAAAATCACTGAAGGGACAGACATTGCTAAATCAATTTTAAGTTCTTATCTTATTTGATCTGTCAGTAGCATTTGACTTAATTGATCAATCCCTCCTATTTGAAACACTTTTCTCTACTTAATACCCAGTGCACACACTGTCTCAGTTTTCCTCCTGCCTGACAGGCCACATCTCAGTCTTTATGGGATTGAGATGCCTCCTCATCTCTCCTCACCTCTTAATACTGGAGGCTTTGTAATTCAATATTTACACTTCTTTTCTATCACCCTTACTCACGGGTAATTTCTTTAGTTCTATTGCTTTAAATGCCATTCAGATTGCCATATCCTTCTACCCTGGATTCTAGGCACATCTCCACTTGATATCTAATGGGCACATCAAGGTTAACATATCCACATACAAATTTTTCATCCATACCCTTGATCTGTTTCTGCCAGTCTTGGAAACTCCTTTTTCTAGGTGTTCAAATAAAAAACTGTGGAGTCATTCTAACACCTCCTTTTCTCTCACGTCCCACATTTTAGCTGTCACCGTTGACTCTGGCTTCAAATTGTAGTCAGAAACCATCCATTTCATACAACTTTCTTTAGTCTCCATCATCTCTAGCGTAGATAATTGTGAAAACTCCTCTGCACCTGCCCTTGGCCCAGACTGCCTGTTCGTAACACAGCAGCCAGGGAGATCCTTTTAAAATTAGTTAATTCAGGTCCAGTTCCTGCTGAAATCCCTCCAATTACTTCCGATTTCACTCAGATATAAACAAACTCTCTACTGGCCTGCAAAGCTCTACACTAACCTCATTATTTTATCCTACTGACCCCTTCTTACTCCTTTGTCCCATCAAACAATATTGCAGCCACACCGACTTCCTTGCTCAGCATGTTTGCACTTGTGGTTCCTTCTAACCCGAAGACCCCACCTCACACAAGGCTTACTCTCTTACCTATTTAGGATCATTTCTCAAACATCACCTTCTCAATAAATCTTCCCTAACTAATTTGTTAAAAACTGCAACCTCATTTATATTATTCTGTAGCAGTTATAGACATCTCACACACTTTATATTTCACTTATTTCTGTTGCTTATTTTCTCTCTTATCTTCTAGAACGTCAGCTCTTGAGGGCAGGAAGTTTTGTCTCTTTTGTTCACTGAAGTATCCCCAGTGCCAACTACAACAGTGCCTGGCACATATTAGGTGATTAATGAATACTTGATGAAAAAATGAATGAAATTAAATATCTCATTGTGCCCAGTCTTTATCTTGTTTAATATCTAAGAAGTATTATACAGAGGTACCTCATCCTTCCTTCTTCAGACACTCCATTCTTTTGGCTTCTATAACTTCACACATTCCTTCTGGACCTCCTTTCTCACCATCTACTCTTTCTCATTTCCCTTTGGTAATTCTACCTTTTCTGGCCTTCCTCAAATGTTGACGTTCCTCAGGGCTTGGTGCTAGGCTCTCTTCTGTTCTCTCTCTCTGCTCCTGTCTAGACAACCATTCTGTAGTTTTATAAGTTGATTATGCTCCTGCATTATCTCCAGACAAACCTCCCCTCTGGGCTCCAGACAAGCATCATCACTCGGATGTTGTACATGTTCAACAAGCCCATACATGGACTCTTGATTCCCACCCTTTCCTTCGTGTTCCTTCTCCAGTCCTCCCAACTTTAAATAATACCATTC
>PVKH010001936.1:0-28694 GCA_004027955.1 Chaetophractus vellerosus
ATACTGTCAATCTTTTTAATGTTAGTCATTCTAGTGGTGTGTAGCAGCATCTCATTGTAGTTATAATTTGCATTTCTCCGACAATGAATGATGATAAGCATCTTTTCATGTGTTTATTTGCCATTTGTACATCTTCATGCAAGAAGTATCTATTCAGTTCAGTTGCCAATTTTGTATTGGGTTGCCTTATTTAACAATGAGTTTTACAGGCGTTCATATACTCTGCATATAAGTCCTTTGCTGTTATGTGTGGATGTTATACCTGGAAATTCTGTTACTACCCTGACCATGAGGAATCTGAGAACTGGGTTGACACACTGAGAATGGCAGAACAAAGGGATGAAATGAACCAGGGTTCCTTTTTTTTCTTAAACAAATCAATGTTATTGATACATATTAATAAAGCATGCAATTTATCCACAGTGCACAATGGTATTTGGTATAATCATACGGTTGTGCGTTCATCACTTCAATCATTATTAGAACATTTTCAAGATTTCAATAATAATAAACAAAAAACAGACAAACAAACAAGAAAATTCCTCAATTCCCAATCTGTTTCCCCTGCTGTACATAGCTGCTATTTCTGGCTATTCTTGAATAATTATTTGTTTATTAAGAAGTTTTATTGATATATTCACATGCCATATGATCTATCCAATGTGTATAATCAATGGCCTTTTTTTAGCTGTTAAAAAGTCCTTTATTGTAAAATTGTAAAATAAATAGAAAAATAGATTGGAAGAAATTACAAATTTTAAATGAGAGTGCAAGACTATGAACCTGGGTTCTTGATGTCATCTTTTAGCCACTCCATAACTGAAATCTAGAGCTTATTTCA
This sequence comes from Chaetophractus vellerosus, assembly GCA_004027955.1. NCBI lineage: Eukaryota > Metazoa > Chordata > Mammalia > Cingulata > Chlamyphoridae > Chaetophractus > Chaetophractus vellerosus. The sequence continues at coordinate 842 of PVKH010001936.1, forward strand.
ATCTTCTTATTATAAGAGATAGCAACTTTCCTTGTTATTTAAATGAGTTAAGTTTTGCTGTTATTTATAAATGAAAAGACTCTGAAACTGAGTTCCTTCTATTTCTAAACTTTCTACGTTTCTAAATTCTTAGTTTTTCATTTTCAGTCTCTATCTCTCTTATAAGTTATGTTCTGCAGTGTCTCTTTCTGTTTTATTACTTCCAATTTTGTCTTCATTTCTATGATTTTGTTTTATTTACTTCCAGATCACGTTATCTCTTCCTGAGTTTTTGCATTTCTGCTTTGCAGGCTTCCTTCACAGAAACAGTCTCTTTATTTCACCTGTTCCAGTTCAACTTATTTTCTGGAACATGTATATTGTCTGTATGTTTTGATGTTCTTCCTCATTTTCTCTTATATAAATGGTTTATATGCTAGTTCCCTTTTTACTATTCATCACTGAATAAATGGTATTTTCATGGATTACGATTTGCAAGAGGTTAAACTGGGATGAGCAGGGTTATTTCACAAAAGACCCTCTTTTCATCAAAAGGTCCTCTTTCCTGCTGTACTGGTGATCTACTTATTGTAAAGACAAGCTTATAAATAGGCTTCTTTCAAACAATCTGGGATCAGGAAAGCTTCTAAACACCCCAATTTCTACATTCTTTGTTGGATAACAGGGATGTGACTTTTATACTTCAGAGCATGCCTCTCACCTTCGGAAAGTATATGTTTACTGCCACTTTCAAGGCAGATCCTCTCACTTCTCTTCCTCCACTGTTTTCTGCCTGGTCTTAGTCACCTGATCTATGTCAACTCACGAAAAAGGGAGTTCTCCCCCTTCTCACATTTTTGCTACTTTTGGATGATTTTTAAAAAAAGGTAAAAGAGCTAATTTATATAGCCAGGTTCACAACAAAAGTTCTATTTTTTTCATTAATAATATTGTATTCATTTTGTTATTCTTTCTCATTTATTCAACCCTTTATTAATAACACCAAGTATCTCCATTTTTATTTGATATTACTCTGTATCACATAAAAATAAAAAAAGCATAGAAATATACTACAAATTATACCTTTGCAAAAAAAGAACCAAAAAAATTCTACAGTATGTTTCTACAATAACAGAACATAAATAATAATGTAATTTGTTATACATAATTTCATCAACAAGAACTTTTAAAACATTTACTTGGGATTATTATTAACAAAATCTTCACTGTGATAGTTAAGAAAGACATTCACAGCAAACCAGTCAAACTATCAGTACTGCTCGAAAGTTATTTAAGGTCCCAATTATTTTATGTCCTTGTATATCTTAAAAAGGAGATAGCAAAGAGACAAAGTAGAACAATACAAAGAACTCATAATAAATATGAGTCTTCCATCTTGCTAACATGATAAGTAAGAAACATACTATATTCATGAAATTACCTTATTTGGTCTTCCAATCAATGGATTGCTCCCACAACGTCTATTGATGATGTCACGAATGAGATGTTTTTGCCCATTATATGTCGTTAGAATACTGATCTTGTCAGCAGGGTAACCAAGTAGACACATGTACATAAAAAGTGCTACTACATATTCTGCCTCTCCAAGATTCTGTAACGCAAACACAATCAGACTGTGCATTTATTTCCTTTTGTTTTCAATTTTATAGAATTAATGGTTAATCTAGCACAATTTATTCATTTAGCATACCATGAGAAATGAAGACTTAATAACCTGGACAAGTGAACACCATTCATAAAACCGACAACCAGTCATATCCTAGTTTGAAACTGATAAATAAAAATACAGTAAGTGGTAATCATTTTCTTTTGACATTTGCAATATACATGGAATGATCATGAAATAGAAATTACCAATTAAAAGCTTAATATTCCTGTGACCACAACAATCACAATAAAGATAGTCTGCTCAGGATATCACAACTGTAGTTAAGGAAAGAAATGTTAACATAAAGAAACAAGGGAACCATTTAAGGAAACTGTAAAAAATTCAGACTAACAGCATATCTATCAGTTTTTATAGCAAACTCTCAATTTCTGCGTAATGCTCTTCCTTCTTCCTCATGTTTCTTAGTGCTTATTTTGTTTTTGTTTTCTTACTAACAGTTATCTCTACCAGACCACTTTACATGATAAGAGGATGTAGCCTCAAATTGGTTAGTCTAGCTTACTGTTACATTAGCTCTTTAAAGGTTAGTAGGAAGGAGTTTAAAACCAATGGCTTAACTGAGCTTGAAAGTGAGGAATCATACACATGGCTGTTTAGTTCAGTTCAGTAGAGACAAAGTTCAAAGTACGAGATGAGAGAAGAAACTAAAATGAGAACATAAACAGGACAGGAAAATAAAAAAATCAAAGATAAAGTAGCAGTTTGATATTATTTATGAATTTCAAAAAAAAAGATATTATGTTTGTAAACTGGTCTGTTCCTCTGGGCATGATACCCTTTAATTGTATTAAATTCAAAGGTTTTATGTTTACTTGACTAAATCAAGATTAGGGCTTTGGTTTGACCATGTTAGTAGGGCGTGACTGAGGGTTGAGTCCCCATCCCCTTGGTGGGCTGACAGAAACAGACACTCACTCAAGAAGACACATAGAAGAAGATACACAGAGGAAGGGAGAGAGAGCTCCCAGACTTGGCAGAGGATAGAACTTTGATCCTGTGGCCCCGGGAAGAGAGATGAGCCATTCACCCAATAGTTTGCAGCGCTGAGAAAGCCCAGAAAGAAATAAGCCCTCTGCCAGCCTGTAGCTGACAGAGAGAGGAAGGCTGAACCCTCACAGGGATTGGCAGCCATCTTGCTTCAACACATGACAACAGACTTTGAAGAGGAAGCTGGATTTCATGTAAAGGCAACAGAAATATTATAGGTAGACCTTAAAAATAATGTATATCCTAGATTTGATGACAAACATACATAGTCTGAGTTCCTGCTTTCATTTAAATTTTCTACTTTTTTGGAAGACTGTGTACATCTTTCCATTTTCTATCTTGGTAGCAAACTACATTTATATAAGCAATGACTCTAATTCAGATAAAAGAACCAACTAGGAATTACAGAAATGCCCATATAATAACTAAGGTTCAAATAACTAAAGCTCAAATCAAGACAAGAGTATTTTTGGCAAGGCTGATGTAATGAGTCCTCAACAAACAGAACCCATTTGTTTATCACATGAAAAATGAACGCTGCCCAATTTGGTACTTTGTCCAAAGTCAGACATGAAGTATTAACAATATGAATTACATTTTCTCCAACATTTAGAACTCATTCCAATAAGTCAAGTCCCCTACTTTTATTCCTTCATCTATCAATCTTCTATGTCTCAGAAACTAATTCTTCAAATGTTACCTATCCATTTAATGTGGAGTGCTCTTATTTTGGGGGAAAATGTCTTCAATGCTTCAGAAATATCTTTAATAACAGCAAATCATAATTTGAAAGTATATAATTGAAACAGTGAAAATTCATCAATAGGTATAATGAATTAAAAAAACAAATAAATCTGGGTAATAATGTTGCAGATTAATACTATGGCATAGTTCAGGTAATGAAACTGACTCAAAAGAGAGATTCCAAAAATGATTATGAAATGAAAATATCAGAACACTCTTAATAGCATTCCAAGATGCCTACCAAGAAAGATACCATGTATTGAGTTAGGTTCTAATATATTTAAAGTTGTCATTTAAAGGTCACATCTGCTCTCAGGCTTTAAATATACAAGTAAAGAGCAAGTTGGTTTAATAAAATATTTAGTGGGAAAATAAGAGGCTCATGAGCTATATCTACACACACACATTTAAGACAGTGATATATGATGTTTTACATGTGTAATCCAAGATCTCTAATTTAAAAGCACTCCAAACACTACCATCCAAAGACCATTATCTTTTGCTGTATATCGTGCTAGATCTTTTTGTATAGATTGTGTATATATATATCCATATGTATGTTTTGCTATTCCTTTTAAAATATAAAACAAAACACTATAGATACTGCTTTGCAGCCTACTTTTATTCATTTAAAATAGCATAAATTTTTTTGTCAGTAAACAAATTTATACTATTATCATTGTTAGTGGCTATTAAGTATTTCAAAAATTAATCTCCACTGAAAGTCATATAGGTTGTTACTCATTTCCAAATTAATTTATAGTAAAAGAAAATGATGTGATGAATACTTTAGCATAGAAATCTTTGCAAACTCACCCAATTATTTATTTAGAATAAATTTCTAGAAGTGAGAAAATCTGATACATACTGACAATTTATCCACCAAATGACTTTCCCATTAACAAGATGAGTGTAAAATGTCTTCTTTTGTGAATAGTGTATTTTTGTTCTTATCACGTTTTTCTGTTGCTGTGTTGATTTTTTAAGTGATTTATACGACTGCCAAATACATCCAAAATTCAATTCATTGTTTTTAAATATTGACAACTGTGCTTTCAAATAAATATTTTTTTCTGCTATTGGTAACATGCGTAGATCTTATTCACCCCAACATTCTATATTCATCAATATTTTCTTTTAATACTTCCTATATGTTTCTGGTTTCTTTTCTTTAGTATATACGTCTTTGACTGACCCAAAATTGATCTTTTTGTGCTGCATATGAAATAGGAATCTAATTTTTCATTTTTCAATTAGTCGAATGATGACCACTAACTTAGGTAGTAATTCAGCCAGACAAACACAAAATAAACTTAAAAGTTGCACATTTTTCTTACCTGATAAAAATAAGGGTTAGGTTCAGACTCTCCTACTCCCTGAAAATCTTCAACGTTAATGAGCTGGAAGTCATACAGCAATCCAGCATTTGCTGTACTAAACTCCGGCAAGAGCTGCACATGTGGTAAGTTACCAAGATTCTTGTATCGCCAATTGTAGAGATTGCACAAGCTTTCCGAAGACAAACCCCCCCACACAAAAAAGGAAAAATTAGCAATGCAAAAATCCCTTTTCATATACATAAGGGGGTTTCTAAGGAACTGTGCTTCCTTTTAATGTTCACATCAGCCACATACGCTTACCTTTTTAGTAACAATGCTTTTTCTACCTCAGCCTCCCTACTTCAAGTAACCAAGGGTCAGAACACTGATATTACAAAAATGTTATCTTTACTCCAAAATTTAAAAAATCAGGGAAGACTCTGTACTTTTTTAGTAATTATGAGACGGGGCCTGTGCATTTGTGAAGTGAGTTAAGAATCAGTATGTTCTCGTGCTCAACTTTGCTTTAGATTTCAAAATTATAACAACTATATATCTCCTGAAGACATTAAAAAAGGGGGGAAGGACAGAGAACAAAAGCCCTTAGATAATCAGTCACCTAAATTAACCTCAATGAATAAAATATGAAAGAAAATAATTAATTTTGGTCAATTCATATTTCATGCAGAAGGCAATAAAGGTGCTTTCAGTTTGTAAATGGCAAATTCCTGGAGGGCAGGGAATGCTAAGAGCACATCTAGAAGATGCTGAGAAATATTGGATCATGGCAACCGATTTCCTTAAATAGGTGTGATTTTTTTCCCTTTTTGTTTCTTTTACCTTGCTCTCGCTCTCCCTTGAGCATCAAGGTCCACAGTAGGAACTCCAACACGAACAAAGCGAGTAAAGAGAGATTGCTCCATGTTTGAATACTTCTGAAAAGCCATATTCTTAATGACTGGAGGTAACTGGTGATGATCACCAATCATGATCCATCGTTTCAGTCGACTAAAACCATCCTGAGGATTCTAGAAATGAAAAGTGCAGAAATGGCAAAATAGTTGAACTAATATATCATCTTGTTAGTCTCCCAGCTATTGCACAAGAGTATTCCTCTCGATAAACTGTTCCATTAGCCTACAAATTCTCTATATTCAACAGCTCCACAAAAAGGAATCTGGTGAATCTAAAGAATGACTTGTGAACCAAGTATGGGTGAGACTGCCCTTGGCTGTGTGTGTGTGTGTGTGTGTGTGTGTGTGTGTGTGTGGAGGGACTGAGAAGGCAAGCATAGAATCACTGTATTTTTAACAGGCAAAGTAATCCAAAGAGGTCTGTGAAGTGTAGGTCAACACTAGGCAAAGGGCACACAGGGAAAGACAGAGGCCCAAGAAGGGAAATGAAAAATATCAAAGAAAACATCTATCAGAATTATGCCTAGGGCCAGTTCTGACCTTCCAAAGTGGTAAAAATGGTATCTTCTTTAATTTCCTACACTACTACTTAAATTTCCTACTCTATGTGTCTCAATCCTTGAAGCATATCCTGATAAAATGCATTCCAAATTCTAAATAACTTGGTTTATAAAACAACTTTTGAACCAATCATCTGTAAATTACTGCAGTCTTTATTCCTAAATTTGGAATTCCAGATTTTGTTTTCAATGCTTCAATAGTAAAGGCTACTGTAAGGAACATTCTTAAATGTCACCATTTAGTTAAAAAACAGGCCACAAATAAAGAAAAAACAATGTACTCAGTGAACATAAATGAGAGAAAAAAAAAGTTTACTCTCCAAACTGCAAATGTAATTTTCTTGATTAAAATGACTAAGTGTTTTCAAAACTACTTTACACAGATAAACTATGAATTTTTAAATAGTACCCACAGAAACAATACAAATTAGTAAACAACTAGTGAATAGATTTTAAAAAGTTTCAGGTTTAAAATGAAATACCAAATTTAAGGAATTTAAGGAAAATATTTAATTGTGGCAATTAGCATCCCAAAACTATGTAGTATCTGATGCTACCCCCAGAATTCTTAAATTCTATTTTCTTTTACCTGTAAAAGAAGAGGTATAAAAGTTTCTATCTCCAGAATCTGAGCAGCCTCTTCCATTAAAATGTTGTCATACTGAGAAAGGGAGAAATGAGAAAGCTTGTCAAAAAGATAGCTTAAAAAACCCAATCAAAAAACCCAAATAATTTCAGATAAAAATAACAACATACAAATTATTCAGACAGAAAATTTCATGGTTTTACTTATGATTATGCCCCTGCTTCTTCAATTCAAGTTTTGTTTTTTTTTTTTCAATTCAAGTCTTTCATCTAAAGAAAACTTCTTAACTATACATTTCAACACTGAGGCACTCTTGATATATCATTTCTTACTCTGCAGTCTCAACTCTTCTCAGGTCAGTTCTTTAAGTTCTGCATAAGCAAGAATCAACTTATAATTACATATCACGCTAATTCCCATTGGTATTCTTATTCTAGGTGGTATTGTGGGGTAATTTTGTTTTCTTCATGAATCCTACTGTAATGGTTTGACAGTTTTATCTAATTATGAATTCCAAAAATATAAATTGAATCATGCTTGTAAACTGATCTGTTCATCTGGGCATGATTGGTTCATGATTAGGGTGTTAACTGGGCCACCTCAGGAGGGCATTGAGCCCCGCCCCTTGGTGGGTGTGGTCTCAAGTATAAAAGGCAAGGCAGAAGATTTGAGAAGCAGGTTTTTGAGAAGCAGTTCTGATGTTGGAGAGGGCCATTCGCCTGATAGTCTACAGCTGACCTTGTGGAGGAAGCGCTAAGCCCTGAGAGAAACACAGCTCCAGCAGGAGAGGAACCCAAAGGCCTGAGCCCTGGCAAACGTTGGCAGCTGTCTTGCTCCAACACGTGGACTTTCGTGAGGGAAGAAACTTATGCTTTGTGGCCTGGTAACTGTAAGCTTCTACCCCAAATAAACACCCTTTATAAAGACCAACCAATTATTGGTATATTTTGTGAAGGTACCTCTTTGGCTGACTAATACACCTATACCCAGCACTCAAACAATCTCTTCTGACTCACCCCTGGGCATTTAATCCATCACCAAAGCTTGTCAATTTTACCTTTGAAAACAGCTCTTGAATCTATTCACTTTTCTCCGTTTCTACCGCCACTGTTACCCAGTCCAAGCCACTCCGCTGAGGACTGCAAACAATCTCCTTACTAGCCCCTCCCCTTCCTGTCTTTCCTTCTCTAAACCACTGTCACAACAGATACACCAGATCAAGTCACCTCTTGGTTTTAAACCTTTCATTGGCTTCCCACAATCTTCGGGAAAAGTTCCTTAATATGGCTTATAAGGCCCTGGATACATCTGGCCCCTGCCTTTTTCCCCACCTCATATGGCACCTTTCTCCTTACTTACTAAGCATCACCACACTGACCTATTTCAGTTTCTCAGAAATGGCAAAACCTTTCCTGCCCCAGGTCATTATACATGTGCTTTCTCTTTACATTTTGTTTACCTGTCTCCTTCTCATAATAAAGTATCAGTTTAAAGCCTATTTTATTTGGCCTTCTCTGACCTCCCCAGTATAAAACCAATCTCACAGTACTTTGTTTCTTTGTCTCAGACCAGATCATAATTTGCAATTCTATTTGTCCATTTATTTTTTAATGTTAAATTCTGTATCCTACCACTAATACATTTGTACATTTGTAAAAGAAATGAAAATAAGCCTTTCTTATTCTACATTAAGTAGATTTACAAGATTTTCAAACTCATAAACAGATCCATGTATATGTCTGATAAAAATAAAACTTCAAAATGCCTATAAACATATACCTATGGATGTATAGTATGATGTTTAAGTATAGAAAATGACTAATGAAAGTTTAATAACCTACAAGTAATACTTTGAAAGGCTGCATGAAAGCAAAACACGCTAATTATGATTGCATCATTTTCCTTTGTTATTAAACTTACATGATTTAATATCAAATTGAAAGCATATTATATATGTCTGGCACAAAAAGAAAATATTTAGTGAAAAATTCGCACAAATACTTTGCAAAAGGTAAGCTCACATTGCTAGGGTAAGTTTACACTACCTTTTAATAAATTATTATAATATTTGTCTACCTTGCACCCAAGTAACCTTTCATCCAAGATAACAACAATTCTATTACTTTGAATTTTTTTATTTAATTCCAGTGAGCTCATAACATTTAAAAATCATCACTTACTTTCATCAACAACAAATATGTTGCTAACTTTGAATTCAAGCCAGTACACAAACCCTATTTTCAAATAACAACAGAAAAATCAGTTGCAGGGAAGTTAAATGACTTGAATTAAAATCAGAGTTTAAGTCAGTATTACTAACAAAATCATATGGAGCCTGCAAATTCCAATTTATTGGTCATTTCATTCTACTCTAACTGAGCCACAGGCTAACAAGATATCTTGCCTAATAGCTCTCCTCCTGTTTTTATCATGTGATGAAGCCATTTTAATTTCTTACCTTATAGTCCAACTAAGAATATTCCATATCCTCAAATGGAAGGCTTTTATTTACTGAGCCAAAAAATAACCAGCAATTGGGTATGTGCCTAATATGTGAACAATGCAAGCATACAGATGTCTAATATATTAAAATCCAGAGTCAAATAGTATTTGTATAGGTTTTAGTTCTGTTAGGGTATTTTTTAACAAGCAAATGATACTGAGTGAAAATAAATTACTCTATCTTAACAAGTACTCGAATTTAGATAAACATATGGTTATAATGTTATTTAATAAACACATTACTGACAACTAGATTTAGATAAATTAGATTTGGAATTCACTAATTATATAAACATAATATTATCATGTACTTTTAAAATAGACATTAGTAATTATAAAAGTGAACTTCAATAAGAAGTGTGCCAATCCTCAAGGAAAATAGTCTAGGTAATTTTTTAAAAAAGGAAACAAAAAATTAAAAATTAACAGCTAACAGATGATGAATTAAGGAACTAAAATAGTCTTTACCTTGAAACCTAACTTGACCAAGTCATGTCGTTTTAAGGCAGCATGAGTACAAGTCATAGCAATGATTTTGGCTTCCTTCACTAAAAGGTATTTAGATCTGTCCAGTCCACTTCGAAGCAGTTCAGAGGCTCTGAATTCCTATTGGAGTAAGGAGGTGGGACAGACTATTTTAGGAAAATAAACATAGTTTATTCATACATTTATATAATCCAATCAGACTTAATTCCTGAGAGACTAATATAAATTTATCATCCACTAAACCTTACTATATCACTATATCTAATCCTAATGAATCATATGTCTGTTCATTATTAGTTAGGTACTGAGTTCAAACAATAGCTGATATTCAAGCTAAAATTTGGACTTTTTTGTATAAGGTAAAATAATTTTTACAATGGAAACAAAATACTGAATAAAATATCAATCACCACTGTACCTGTATACTCAGGGTCTTTCCAGGAGAACAGAAACTATTTCAAGTATCCATAACAGAGGGAATTTAATGCAGAATTGGTTACATAGGTGATGGAGGAGCTGAAAATCCAACCAGGGAATGTAAACTAATCTAGAGATTAGCAACAGCAAGACACTACTACCATTCCTAGAGTGGGAAGGTGGAGGAGGTAGTGTTATCAGAGCCCAGGGGCTGTAGTCACAAAACAAGCTGGAATCACAATGGGCCAGTCCAGGAGAAACTGGAGCCATGGAGGAGATGAAACTCAAGGCAGAGAGGGTAGGTGAAATACCCTGGCTTCTCTCTTCAACTCCTGCCACCTCTCTCGTTGGCTAAACACAGTCAGAAATCAGAAGACATGGTGGGGAAAGGGGGGCGGGGAGGGATTTCCCACAGAGAAGAGCAGGAGATAGGTAATAGATAGATGTGAGGGGCAAACCAACCCAAGCAGAGTACCCATAATCAGGTTTTATCAAATCTGAATATTGTTACATTCACTTCAGACTTTTGAACATTTTCGTCTTGCTTTTTAAATAATTAAAACATTGCTTATACAGGAGGTAAGGCACCCTGTATATTCTTCTCCCTACTCCCTCCCAAGGCAACTACTATTATAAAATGAGTATACTTTTATCCTTTTACTGTGTTTATGTAATCACAAACATAACATAACGTTTTATAAGTTTAAAAATTTTACTTATTATCCTACTATATTATCTGTCATTCTTGTGTACCTAACATCTTTCCACCTACCCACCACCCATACATCAGATATTTACAGAACATTTATTATGTACCAGTTAATGTTCTAGTAGGTAGGATACATCATATTTAAAAGATACAAAGACAGAGACAAAGTCTCTGCCCTGGATCCTAAACTGAGGAATCTGAACCTGAATGTGATCCTTATACAGTACTGCTGTTGTATGCCAACAGTGTTTGCCATAGGGCATGCCAAAACTAGGAGGCATCTCAGGGGATCCCTGAGTTCTAGACATATTCTTCTCTGTCCCTTTTGTATAGCAGTGACTCTTACTTCACCGTAACAGTCAGGATTTATCATCCTGGCTAACAGGACAACTTCATTTTTTGCTACTGGTCAAGGGGCATAAGGAACTCAGAATGGCCATGTGGCAGGCTTAGAACCATTGTTGAATTCCCTGATGGAAAAGCATCCTTTATTTTTAGAGTCTAAGACTTTTACATCAGAAAGCCAAAATAATAGAGATCCAATTTATAACTTAATTTTTAGTTTATTCTTGAACTAATGATACATGTTTTTAATAATCTCACTTAAAAGTAACAGTTGGTACTATTAGATTTATTTTATTATTATTTTTTATTATATATCCCTTCCCTTTCTGCTTGTTCTTGCTGTGTTGATCCTTGCGTTCTTCTGTGTCTGCTTGTCACCCCTCCATTGCGGCGACCCGCTGAGTCAGCTCACCGGGCGGCGGCTTTGCCCTGCCCGTGGTGGCTTTTGCCCTGCCATGGCAGCTTGTCTACTCAAGGCGGTTTGCCCGCTCAAAGAGGCCCCGGGAACTGAACACGGGGCCTCCCACATGGTAAACCGGCGTCTACCAATTGAGCTACAGCCGGCCCCCTATTAGATTTAAACACTAAAAAAAATAATTAACTAAAAAACTATAAAGCAGGAGTTCTTAACCTTTTGTATTCCAGACCCCCTTGTCAGTCAGGTGAAAACACGGACCCCTTACTAAGTCTACACTACACTGTGTATTATTTAACAAGTATATCACATCTGCACCAACATGTCCCAATAAGAACAACGCTTTTTTAAAATTTCAATTCAAGCTCACTGACCCCTTGTTAAAAACCCCTGTTTTAAAGGAAAGTTAAAAGAACCTGAAAACCCTTACCTCAAGCTGAGTAAAGATTTTCTTAATATGCCTGAAACATCCTTCAGCAATTTCCATGTCTTCTTCATAAGATCTGCCTTTAAAAATGGGTTGAGGGGCATTTGCAAAGTATTCATGAAAAGGGAAGAAACTGGTGACTTCTGCAACATCTGGCAGTGTTGTCCCTTTGTTTTTCACTTTGCTAATATACTCTTCCCAACGAGACATCACCTGTAGGAAAAAGTACTTGAGCTTAATTTTCCCAGCTAACTATTACACTTGACATGATGAAATTAAAAAAAAAAAAAATCTGGTAAATAAGACCTGCTAGAAGAAAAGAAATGACCCAATATGACTATTTCTCAACCAAGTAACTGAGAGATTACTCTTCTTTTACTTAAAAAAAAAAAAAAGTAAAACTATGATCACAGGGGGAAAATGCATTTTAATCAAAAATGAAGAAATTGCAAAGAACCTCAGGGTCATCTCAAGAGGCTTTACCTCAGACATTTCAGATTCTCCTGTGTGTATGTGTATATATATATATATATATATATAAAGATAGTTTATTATCGACCTCTTTTTAAAAAGAAAAAACAAACAAACAAGAAAGCAGGCAATCTGGGCAAACAAACCCTTATTTTTAGTACCTCAGTTTCTCTATATAAATGGTAACTCCAGCTCTAGCAGCTTTTTAATTAATTTGGTTCTGTTCTACCCTTCTCCTAGGCTTCAACAATTTTCTTTAGTAGATTTACTAAGAACTAGTTAAACTTAGTCTATTTGAATGGTCATTTTATGACTTAGTGATACAGTTCAATTACATCCTTGTATAATGTTAGCTATGCCTCTACTACAAGCTAGTTCTTGACTTAATTTCAAGTTCTGTAATTCTCCCAGGTCTTTTTCTATGATAATTTTAGTATTTCTCAAAATCTGGTACTTGGGCAGAATTTCTTAGGTACTAAATAAAAATGTATACTTCTGGATCCTACTCATGAACTACTGAATGGGAATCTCTGGAGTCAGGGCTTGGGAATTTCCCTAGCAAACAACTTTGACTATGTGATTCTTGGATGCATGAAATATTGAAAATTGTTGCTCTACACTATGAAGCTTCAGGTTCATTTTCCCTACTTAAGCCTCCATAATTTAAAGATTATTTCTTCAACTGAGAGCCTAGTGATTTTTATTTTGTGCCAAATATGCATTGAAGCATGATATTTAATACATTATTCAAAGTTCTAAACAGTCTGAGTCTAATGCAGAATACTTTGAATGATGATGTGCGTGTCTTCCCTGTTTTATAAGAAACCATGAAATCTGCTCATTTTGAATGGTATTAGACAGTGTGTGTATCTACTTATAATAAGCATAAAGCCCATTTTTCATACACATTTTACAATTTCAATGTTATGATTTATATCTAAAATACACCATTGGCATTAATAAAAAAAGAACAAAGTTATACAAAAATTTTCAGTCTTTGATTATGCCTTAAATCCACTTAAGATTACTAGCAGACCAACTGACAATTAGAGATTTTTAAATTTACTTTATCTTTCTATTTTTTTTTATTGGTTTTTATATTCAAAAAATTTACCCTAGTAAAAGTCCCACAGTGCAATTAGTTCTAAGGCATAATGTATTTCTGGAAATTTGAAAGAATGTATTCTGCTTTAGTAGATTAATATACATAGTGAAAATAAGTTATAGAATTGTACTTTGTTAACACTAGGCAACTAGAATAGAAACTTTGTCAATAGCAAGAAAGAAAAGAAAAGAAAAAATTTAAAAAGGAGCAATATTAGCCTTTCATGGAATGAGTCATCAAGAAAAGTTATTTAGCAAAGAAAATTAAAAATAATAGAAAATACAAACATTTAACATCATAATTATAGCTTTGGCAAAAGCATATATTTTAATTCACCAAACAAAAAATGCTTTCAAGAAGGATCTTAAGAATTCATCCTAGTTTCAACTGGGGACAATATACAATTTAAAAAATAAAACATTTAATCTCATACCTGATATAAGAAGAAATAGCCTGCCGTTTCACAAGTGTATGAGGCATCTCCTGGGACACCTAGACTCTTTTGCAATCGTTTGACTTCTTCTAAAAGTTCTATTCTTCGAGCCAGGACATAATTAACTCTTCCATACCTAAGGATTTCAAGTAAGCAAAAAGGCAAAATTGTGTAATGAAAAGACTTTCAAGGAAAGTATTAGAGAAATATTCAAATAAATCCTAATAGAAACTATAAATGGTCAAACAGAAAACAACAGTACAAGACTATTTTAGTTTTCTAGCTGCTAAAACAAATAACATGTAATGGGTTGCCTCAATAACAGAATTAATTGGCTTATGGCTTCAAAACCTAGAAGACTTGCTTCTTCCCAGAGTCGGTATCTTCTGGCTGGCCAAAAATCTTTGAGGTTTCCTGTCTTTTCCATCACACTGGCAATGTATATGGAGGCGTCTTCTTTCTCTTCTGGGTTCCATTGACTTACACCTTCTGGCTGCTCCCTGTGGCTTCTTCTCCCATGTCCAGTTTCCCCTGCTTATCAGGACTTCAGCCATATTGGATTAAGGCCTGCCTTCATTCCATTTGGGCACACCTTAACTAATAGCATCTTCAAAGGTCCTATTTACAAATGAGATCACACCTACAGGACCAGGAGTTGGGACCTCAACATGCTTTTTGTGGGAGAACATGATTAAATACCCTGAAAAGACAGAGTTTATATTTAATTGCAAGTAGTCCTTTTTGGGTTATTTTATACCAAGGCCACATAAAATCTAGCCTATGGACCAGGACTGATCCGTAAATTTGTTTATGGTCTCCAAGGAAAAAAATCAACTATATCAATAAACAAACCATTTATTTCAGCTATCTTTTTTCTTTTTCCAAAACAAGACTTTCATGAAGAAGGAAGCAGGATAGTGCATTCTGATGCAAGCTCCTTATCTTGTCACAAAGAACAAATAATTTACAGTTTGGCTAACTCTCATACAAGCATATTAGCTCTAAGGGCTTTGAAAAGTAATTTTTAAATGTATTTGATTATTTCTTGCCATCTATGTATCTCAGCATGTAGCCTGGCACTTGACACTAGCAGATTCATAAATATCTGAATAAATAAGAAATTTAAAGCTGGGGAGTACCTTTCCCAGAGATATGTAGTTAAGAAAGAAAGTAATAGAACCAGAATTTGACCTCAAAGCCTGTATATACTGTTTCCACAATAACAAAGTATCCACTACAATTGTTTAATTCTAAAAAAAGACAAATAGTTAAATCACTGCTATTCACATATTTAAAGATTTGACAAAGAAATTCCTATCTGGTCCATAGTTCAAAGGTTTACCCTTGAAATAGCAAGAAATGATCAAAAGCAGAAAAGAGATATAAAGCATCATCTGTGTCTTCATGTATCAACTTAGAAATATATACATATTATAGCAAGTAACCTTTTCTGTTTGCTTATCTCTAGTTTAAAATTTTTCTACAATGAACACTTTTGTAATGAGAAAAAATTAGGAATATTTATAGCCTGTAATGAAATGCCAAAATTGTTGTAACAGAATATTAAATTTAAAATGCAGGGACCGGCTCGATAGCCCAGTGGATAGGGCGCCGGCATACCACATGGGAGGCCCTGGGTTCGTTTCCCGGGGACCTCTCCTAGCGGGCAGACCGCCTTGAGAATGGCAAGCCGCCATGGGCGGGCCGGAGCCGCCGTGGGCAGGGCAAGAAGCTGCCACGGACAGGGCAAGAACCGCCACAGGCAGGGCAGGTCACCCGCGGATGGAGCGCAGCCAGCCACCCGCGAACTGAAGCAAGCGCCGGCCGTGAACGGACGCAGAGACCGCCCACAAGCGGGGAAAGCCGCGCCTGCGCAGTGACCACTCTTGGCGCGTCACCGCAGTGGGGGGAAGGGGAGATATGTAATAAAATAAATAAATCTTTAAAAAATAATAATAATAAATAAATAAATAAAATGCAATATACAAAATGAATCTGAGAAAATATTTTGTAATTAGAGGATTGCACAAACCTGTCAATATGCTAAAAAAAACCCACTAAATTATGCCTTTTAAAATGCTGACATTTATGGTATATGAATTATAATCTCAATAAAAATAAAATAATTTTTAAAAAGCAATATACAACGAACCACTATGTACTATTTACTCAAACATACTGTAAATCAAATGGTTGTACTAAAAAAAAATCTATTACTTATTTTTTAAAAAGCAACATGCAGAATTATTAAAAATACCGTCATTACAGCTGATTTTTGATAAAAGATAAACAAAAACTTTTGGGGGGGTAATGGAGTTATGGATGACACTCTCCTCTACTTCGATGTTTTTAAAGTGGTATTACTTTTCATATGAAACAATAGCCACTATTTTAAAAATTATAACAAAAGATCGAGTGAATGAATATACTCAATTGAACAAGCACATATACTAATAAAAACCTAAGACTCAGTTTATGTATTAGAAGGCAAAAATTATTTTTCCCCTAGAAACTTAGTAGTATTTGAAATCATTAAAAAAAATCTATCTGCTCTATTACATTCTTTAAAAACTATAAATTCCACTACAAAAAAAATTTAAGAATCTAGAGGCCCAAATAACTTACAGTGTTACTCTTTGCCCTCTGCAACTTTTTACAAGTTAACAACTGCTTGGTGAGCTCTGTAATACAAGAACTCAAAATAGATAATAATTTAATGCAATTTCAATTTCAGTTCTTTTGATGTTTATGATCAATTTAGACAAAGATCATGTGCAATAGCCAAAGGATGTATTAAATATGTGCAGCCATTAATTATGTCAATTGTCTGAAGTTGTGCTTTAAAATAGGATTTAAATATAAATCAAATGAGCTACTATATAAAAACTTTGAAGGGAAAAAATTAAAATGTTAATGGCAGTAGTTTTTTAATTTATGAAATTCTAGCCGATTTACAATATGTAATATTAAACATAAAGTCCAGCTAAATTGGCAACAAATACCTGAAATAATACTTATAACCCCAAAGCTTATACTATCATTACCTTCAATTTGCATTTCATTAAACAAATTACCCTCTTAATGGGTGCCTACAACATGTGCAGAATAAATATCTGGATGAAATGTGAAAAAGTAATTATCTAGGGAGTGATGGCAGCAAAATGGCAGAGTAGATAGCTCCAAACACCCGTTCTTGACAGAAATATTGAAAAACAAGTGGAACTATCAGAATCAATTTGTTAGAATTCTGGAAAACAGTCCAAGGTTTACAGCAACCAAGTGAATGATGAATTGGAGAAAAGGTAACTTAAAAATGGTAGGAAAACTTTGTGGCATTCTTTTACTTGCCTTTGCTCCTCTCCCTGACTCAGTGGCAGTCATAAAGAGTACAGCCTGTGTTTCTAGTGTGAGACTCTGGTTCCTTTTCCTGGAGGGAGCAGAGCAGACCTTATTCATAAATTATTGTGCTTGCCTGTTCTAACCTGTCTGGAGCTATCCAAAGGACTGACCCAAAGCACTCATCTCTTTATCACCTAACTCAGAACCCACTCAAGATGGAAAACTGATAGGCATTGATCAAAGACACTGTAAGGCTAACAAAAAACCTGCAGCTGCCTGAGGCAAGAAATTACAGTTCAAACACACAATAGAACAGACCTCCTAAAGCCAGGGGAGAAAAGTAGTCCCACAGTTTTTTGGGGGCAGGGAATTTAGGGCATTCAAAAAGCACATGTGTATAGTTTGGAATTAAGAAAGCCACCTGCATACCCAGAATAGGACACATCCTCAGAAAAACCATGAAAAGACCCTAAGCTTTCACCACTGGCTGATCTCAAGGCTCAGTGTAAGTAGGAAGTGAAGGATGTGGCAGAATTATAAACAGTTTAAGTATTAAACCAGTGCCCCAACACTGAGCCAATTTGCAAAGCCAAGAAGAGGTACTTTTGTTGTTGTTTTAGCTCCAGGTGTTCGAGAAAATCTGTCAAATCACTGGTTGAATATAAGCTAAAGAAACATAGACTTCAGTGACCACATAGAACAAGGAATACAGATTTGCAAAAACAATTGGAAAAAAATCACTAAAAATGAATGACTACAGCTTTCAACAATCAAGAACTGCAAACCCTGGGGAAAAGGAAGAAATTGATGTCCAGAATTACATTATATTTTTCATGAATATAAAATTAATATGAAAACCAGCCAAAAAACCCTATAATAAAAGACACAAACAGGAAAGTATGACCCACTGAAAGGGAAAAAAAGAAATCAATAAAAATCAGACATTAGACTTATTAAACAAAAACTTTAAATTAACCATCTTAAATATGCTCAAAGAGCTAAAGAAAACCATGGACAAAGAAGTTAAGGAAAATAAAACAACATACGAACAAAACGAGAATATCAATTAGAGACAGAACATATAAGAAGGAACAAAATGGAAATTATGGAGCTGAAAGGACACTAAACTAAAAAAATCACTAGAGCAATTCAATAGCAGATTTGAACAGGCAGAAGAATCAGTGAACTTGAATGTAGGACAGCTGAAGTTAACTAGTTTGAGTAGCAGAAAGAAAAGAGAATGAAGAATGAAGTGAACAAAAGCTTAAGGAACCTGTGGGATACCATCAGGTAGACCAACATGACACGTTTTAAGTCCCAGAAGGAGAGAAGAAAGGGGCAAAAGGAATATATGAAAAATTAATGGTCAAAACTTATGAAATTTGTTTAAAGACATGAATTCCACTTGCAAGAAGCTCAACAAACTCCAAGCAGGATAAACTCAAAGAGATTCACATCGAGACACAATATAGTCCAACTGTAAAAAGAAAGAATCTTGAAAGCTGCAAGAGGTAACTCATCATGTACAAATGATGCTCAATAAGGTTACAGCAGATTTCTCTATCAGAAGCAATGGATGCCAGAGGGCAGTGAATGACATTTAAAGTGATGAAATAAAAAAAAAAAACCAAAAACCTGGCAACCAAGATTTCTTTATCTGACAAAAGCAAAACTTTTTTTTTTTTTTAATAATAAAGAAGAAATTAAGACATTCCCAGAAAACCAAAGGCTTAGGGAGTTTGTTACTAGTAGACCTGCCCTAGAAGAAATGCTAAATGGAGTCAAGTAGGTAGGACTGAAAGGACACCAACTAAACAGTAACTCTAAGGCATATAAAGAAAAAGAAAAAGAAAGAAAAAAAAAAAAAAACTGGTAAAGGTAAGTACATGGGGAAATGTAAAAGTCAATATTGTACTTTTGGTTTGTAACTCCTCTTTTTTCCTAACTGATTTGAAAAGCATAAAATAATAATTATAAATCTATGTTAATGAGCATACATGATGTAAAGATGTAATATGTGACAATAATAATTCAAAGGGAAAAGAACAGAGATATATAAGAGCAGAGTGCTTGTATACCATTGAAACTAAGTTGGAATTATTCAATGATTAGCTGGAGGTAATTATTAAGAAAATAACTAAAGAAATACAGAAAAGTAAAGAAAAGGAATTGAAATGATACACTAAAAAAATATGTAAGAATACAAGAAAATGCAGCAGTGGAGGAACTGAGGAGCAAAAAAACATAAGACATACAGTGAACAAAAGAATTAAGTTCTTCCTTATTAGTAATTACTTTAAATGTTATTGGATTAAACTTTAATTAAAAGGCAGAGATAGGCAGAATGTATTTTTTAAAAAAACATGATCCATTTATATGCTGTCTTTGTAGTGTCATTGTCTGGTTTTACTATCGTGGTAATGCTTAACACTTCCTAACTCATTCCATGATTTAAGCATTATTTTGATAACAAAACCAGACAAAGACACTACAAGCAAGCAAACTATAGCCCAATATACCTTTTGAATACAGATGTAAAAATCTTCAATAAAATACTAGCCAAGTAAGCTTTATCCCAGGATGCAAGGGTGGTTCAAACAAGAAAATTAATCAATGTAATATACACCACATTAACAGAATGAAAGGGAGAGAAAAACAAACCATGATCATCTCAAGTGATGCAGAAGCAATCATCTAAAGTTACATGGTTTTGAGGGATGTGAATTGGCAACATTAAAAAAAGACCTCAATAAGTAGAAAGCAAACGGCAATTGGCAATTTTTAAAAAAATGAACAAGATAACTCTTTTCAATGAATTAACTGCATATACAAGGAAACAATGACACAAATGCATAGAGCTGAGGGATATCATGACCAATTTTAAATCAACCCACAGTCTAAGTAAGCTATGCTAGAGCCTTTCAGAATTAAGCTGGATTTTATTGCTCTCTTCTCTTAGTGTTTCTTTATTAAAGAAAAAGAAGAAAAGGTTAAAATTATTTTATACAGTGTTTCAAAACTCACTCCCATTTGCTCACCTGCTGAAATCTTTCTCTGTCTCCAGCTCTTCTTCTCCATGACCAAGACGCAGTAGGTGGCGCTCATCAATATCTAAAGCCATGATTTTCTCAAACAACTGGTTTAGGGCCTGGAGAACAAAACAAACAGGATAATGATGAGTTTTGAGGAATCAGCAGGATCCTTCAAAAATAACAAAAACTAACAAATAGAAGGATAGAAAAGAATGAGCATTGCCCAGGCAGATAAGAATCAAAACCAAAACACAGAGGGAAAGAGGTCTTAGATCTTTTACAATTTAAACAAAATAGTACTTTTATTGATTTCTGAAATTGCTGCCTAT
Source organism: Chaetophractus vellerosus (assembly GCA_004027955.1). Lineage (NCBI taxonomy): Eukaryota > Metazoa > Chordata > Mammalia > Cingulata > Chlamyphoridae > Chaetophractus > Chaetophractus vellerosus. Next base: position 21,631 of record PVKH010001936.1, read on the forward strand.
GTATACTTGGCCAAATGAGTAACTATAAACCATAAAAACAACCTATCCACAAAACCTCTGTTTCTAATTTGTGAAAAGTGAACAGTTTTATCTCAGCTGCGTTTTCCTCATGTAGCTATAACACCTAAATAATAATCTGCTCCAAGTTTTGTTTCACTCAACAGCATTTCCATTAGTTGCAGTTGGGGAAGGACTCTTTGGCAGTGAGTAGTAGACAGATTACATAAAAAAAACCACAAAGTGGAAAGGTGACGTCTATCATTCGAATCTTTGGCTGAAAGTCTAAAGTTTTCAATACAACAAAGAGCAGAGCACTCATTTATGACAAACTATTCTGATGAAAGACATTAAAAAGTCATCCCTATCTCTCTATAAAATGTCCACATTTAGGGTCCCTTCAAATCCTAGTGATCATTATCTGAACTGCTGCAGTTACAGGGTTGTGCAGGAAGGCAAAAGGTTTCATAGTATGGAAATAAACATAATGGTGTCATTTAAAAATTAGTCCCCACTCAAATATCTCTCCTCATTTGCCATTCAATGTCCAACCCTGTTCATCAAGTCAATTCGTCTCGAAAACATCCAAAATAATGCAAATATAGATGTCCTTTGCTGTAAAAATTCTGGCAATCAGAACTCAGAAATTGAGTAAGATTAACATCAAGTTTTATAAAAATCACCTACTATCCTAACTCTTGATTATTGCCATTTAAAACTCAGGACCAAACAGATACAGGTCACATAGTGATTTTGGAGAACTGCATGAATCACATGAAAATGAAGATTTGGCAAAAAACCCCACTTAATTGAATGGAAACGCCAACAATTTGATGGACATCAAGGAGGTCCCAAGCAAACAAAGAAGTCTTTGTTTTGCAAAATAACCTTTCCTGATTGTGCTATACAAGCCAATTAGTAAAGGATACTGTAGGAACTCATATAAGGTTATGACAAAACTCAGAAATATTATGTCAAAACAACAGTCAATGCGTATTCTTTTTTCATTCTAAAAGTCTGCAAACAGGTGCAATTATTACAGACTAAATTTCGTTAAATAGAAAACAACTTTCCACCATTGTGTTTCCTTTATCAAGATGAAGTTCCAGTCAACCCCCCCCCCATAATTTTAGAATACTGTATGAAATGTTACAATTGCTAATTAATGTCAAAAATATTATAAAAATACAAGTGAATGAACTACATATTACTAAAAAACCCTGCAGATTAAGTTGATAAACAGAATAACCAACATTTAGCATTCTAAAAACCCAGCATTTGTTTGTAGAAACACTTCTAAAGAATTGGTTAGCTGAAGTTACCATTATTAATACTTATTCTCAGAAAATAAGTACCTTCTGAGGTTTAGAATCCCCATGCAAGTTTTATAATGTGTTTCACAATGTTCTGAGGGCTGCCTCTCACATTTTATACCAGGGATAATAAATTTTACTTATTCCTTCTCATTTCTACAATTAGTGACAGCTTCAGAGGAACTACCACAGCACACATACAGATATAAAAATTATTTTCATCTATTATATACAAAAAAGGAGTTTGTTTTCATTGTTTTAGCTGTTTATAAATGCCTTACATATTGGACCCACAACCTAAAATAATCCTTCAACGCAATATAGATACTCAATATGTATATTTCACAAAGGTATTAAATTAAATCCAGTATCACTGTAACTTGGAGGTGGTCTTTTAGGACTATTCTTTCTACTAAACAAAGAAAAATGCTACTACTAAGCGTTAAGGGTTAATGCTTCCAATCTCAAAGTAAAAGCTCTAGCTCAGCATGGGAGAAGGAAAAAAATGGCAATTTAATTTAATCCAAATATTTAACCATATAGTCAATATTCTTTTTAGGTTTTCTACATTTTGCCCCCTTCGATTAGAAATAAAGATTTTTTTTTTCTATATATCCAAGAATAAGTCAATAGCAAATTCTACACTAGTCATCCTTTCTTGGTATTCTGTAGTACCTCGGGTTATCATACAAAGAGAAATCTCCATTGTACTTTCATGCATCACTCCCCTCTATCCTTCCCTCTCTCATCCCTCCCTCCATCTCTTCCCCTTGCTCCAGACCCACCTCCCAAAACACACAAAGATGTAGTCATTTACCTGATTGGAATGAGTAACAATTAGAGTCCTCTGTTCTGGGAAATTATGGTAAATGTTGGATATGATTTGGACTGCCACATCAGTTTTTCCTGTACCAGGTGGGCCCACAACCTAAAAAGGAGATGAATTCATAGCCAACTACTAAATTACCATATTGTTAGAATATGGAAATTTTAGAAATGAAAGATAAAACAACCGAAATTTAAAAAGTCATTGGATGGGCTCAATAATAGAATGGACAGGAGAGGGGAAGAGTCAATGAACTGGAAGAAGAGGGAAAAGAGTGCAGCATAGAAAAAAAAATTTGATAAGATAATTCCTGAAAACTTTCCAAATCTGGCAAAAGATATAAACCTAGAGATTCAAGAAGCTCAGTAACCCAAAACAGAATAACTCCAAAGATATCCAAACCCAGACTCATTTAAACGAAACAGTTGAAAACTAAAAACAAAAAACCTTGAGAGCAACTATAGAAAAATGAAACACACATATCAAAAGGATGTTTCAAAGACTATGGGTTTTTCATCAGAAACCAAGAAGTAAAGAGGTTTTAATAACATTTTAAGAGGACTGAGAAAAACAGTTGACCCAGAATTCTACATGAAATGAAAATATCTTTTAGAAATTAAGGATAATGAAAGACATTTTCACATAAAGGAAAACTAAGATAAGACTTGATCTAAAAGAAGTAGTAAAAGGGGAGCAGATGTAACTCAGTGGGTGAGCACCTGCTTCCCATGCACAAGGTCCTGGGTTCAATCCCTGGTACCTCCTAAAAGAAAAAAAGAGGAAAAAAATTTGTAAGAGTAATTCTTCAGACAGAAAGGAAATGATACCAGAGAAAGCAGAATATCAGGAATGAAGAAAAGTAAGAGAAATGGTAATAAAGTAAATATAATAGTAGACTATTCTCTCTTCTTGAGTTACTTAAAATGTTTGATTGTTGAAAGCAAAAATTCTAACATGGCCTGACTGTATTTTCAACATATGTAGATGTAACGCACAAGACAACACAAAAGGAGAAGGTAAAAGTTTGGTATATTTATTGTAATTCCCAGAGCAACCATGAATAAAAAACTATACAAGAGACATATATTTTAAAAAAACACAATAGATAAATTAAAAAGGTACACTAAAAACTGTCAAATAACCCAAAAGAAGGCTGGGAAACAGAAGAACACAAAACAGAGGGAACAAACATAAAACAGATAATAAAACAGTAGGCCTAAATCATAGAATACTAATAGTTACATTAAATGTAATGGTCTAAACACACCAATTAAAAGGCTGACTGTCAGAATGGATAAAACCACATGCCCCATCTATAGCCTGTCTACAAGAAACTGAATTCAAATATACTGACAGATCTGTTAGAAGTAAAAGGATGGCGAAAGAATTACCATGTCAACTTTAATCATAAGAATGCTAGAGTGGCTATATTAGACCTCGGAGCAAAGAAAATTACCAGTGATGAAGAGACATTACTTAATGATAAAAGAGTCAATTCACCAAGAAGATATAACAATACTGAATGTGTATGCACCTATCCACAAAGTTTCAAAACACATGAAGCAAAAACCAACAATTGAAAAAATAAATTTCACAATTATAATTGGAGATATCAACACCCCCCCTCTCAGAAATCAACAGAAATAGAAGATAGAAATTCATCAATGAAAGAAGTAATGAACAATATCACCAACCCAATGGATCTAATTGACATTTATAGAGCACTCTACCTAAAAACAGTAGAATACATATTCTTTTCAAGAACACAGGGGCATTCACCAAGAAAGATCATATCCTGGGTCATAAAACAAACCTGAACAAATTTTTAAAAAAACAACAAAAAACAAAAATCATGCAAGTATGTTCTCTGACCATAATGATTTAAACTACAAATTGGTAATGGGAGGCAAACAGGAAAATCTTCAAACACTTGGAAATTAAATATACAACACTTCTAAATCAAGAGTCAGCAAACTTTTTTTTGTAAAGGGCCAGACAGTAAATATTTTAGGCTTTAAGAGCCATACAATCTGTTTATAAGTAGTTAACTATGCTGTTAGAGCACAAAAGTACAAATGGGCATGGCTTTACTTATGAATACTGAATAAGCAGAAAGATTTCCATATGCCCAAGAAGCCACAATTACTTAAAAACACTTAAATATGGTTGGGTTTTTGTGTTTTAAATAAAACATACACTAAAAATGCTTACTTCTCATTTTAATCCATGTAAGAACATATGTAACTATAATTCTCTTACCATAGTCAGCCCAGGCTGCATTCCAGCACGGATGGCCTCTATCTGGGTATGTGTGAACTGAATTGTATTACTACAAATAAAAGAGTAGATAAAAAGTCAGTTAAAAATAAAAGTAAGGGGAGCGGATGTAGCTCAGTGGTTGAGTGTCTGTTTCCCATGTATGAGGTCCCGGTTTCGATCCCCAGTACCTCCTAAAAACAAACAAACAAACAAACAAACAAAAACCAACCCTCATTGGGGATTGGATGTAGCTCAGTGGTTGAGAGCCTGCTTCCCATATACGAGGTCCTGGGATCAATCCCCAGTACCTCCTAAATTTTTTTTTTTTAATTTAAAAACTAAACAAAAATAAATAACAGTAAAAATTTACTTATCAATGATCAGAGGTCTAAACTTCTGCTCTCTATTTCTCCTTGTTCTCTCAATCTCTTCTGAATGAACCCCTTGTCCCCACTCACCCCTACTGCCCACCATGCACCAACCAAAATAGAATGAATCTACTGGAAAGAAAGACTAGTTATCTCTCAATACTATTAATCCATTCCAGCTCTCATTTGAAGTGCCAAAGCTCTAGTTCTCACTCTAATACAAAATATAATGCCACTTTTTAGTTATCACACACATGAATGAATGAGGGCTGCTGTTAAACGTAGCACAGGGTCCTGAAGTAAGAAACCTTGTGATCAAATGAAGTTACTCTCTAATATTTATTTCTCATAATACCTAAAAAATGTTTCCTTTTGAAATATCATGACTATAGAATGGCCAAAAATATCTGATATATTCAACTGATTGAAAGAACAGAAAGAAGAAACAGGGTCCAGAAACATAAGCTTCCTGGGGCTTACAAAGAATCAGAAAATTTTTTAAAATTACTAAAAGAAGTATTCATTATCAAAATTAGCATAGGCAGTAAAATTACCGTTTGGGTTGGTTGTAAGGATAAGGACCTCTATTAGGAATAACATGAGGTTCAACAATTAAAGTTTTTGCCTCTTCAATGTCTTCATCCTCCCCATCTGTATCTTTCCTTTTCTTCCCTTTCCCACTTCTTACTGGGAAAGTTATCCTAAAAGACCAAAATCTGTGTTCATTTTTACAATTAACAATGATTTACTGAGCACTTATTTGTATGGCATTGTTTGGAAAATAATCAGATGAGTAAAAAACATTTCTGGCCTAAAGGACCTCACTATCAGTGCATAAACTCTGATAAAAGCAGATTTCCAAGCATTAAAGTAAGTTACGAATAGAGCGTTATGGGTATTCAAACTAGAAAAAGTCATCTGATTAAGAGAATCAAATAACATTTAAATACTTATGTCACATGCATTGTAAAGTACTTTACACACTATCCCTCCTTTGATAAGAAAAGACTTCAGGGAAAGGTGACATCTAAGATGAGCCTAGAAGAAATTGCATATTCAAAGAGGGGAATAGAAGATATCCAAGAAGAAGCAACAGCAGAGGCTCAAATACAAGTAGCACCGTTTTGTTGGGGTGTAGGATATAATAAAGGGAAATAAGACTAGTTAGGCAGGCTGGAGTTTGAAACATCATGCTTTAAGGCAGAGGTTATTAGCCTGGGGTCAGGGATATCTTAGGAGGTGACTATCCACAGAACTTGAGGGAAGTCAATGAACTACCTAAAATTAAACTAAAATAGTAATTCTTTATGTGCACTTTGTAGAAGATCATCCAATCTTTCTTCACATTCTAAAAGGACAGGCAATGCAAAAAAGATGTTAAGAATAAAGGGGGGGCCAGCCGTAGTGGATAGGGCGCCGCTATAACACATGGGAGGCCCTGGGTTCGGTTCCCGGGCACCTCTCCTAGCGGGCAGACCGCCTTGAGAAGGGCAAGCTGCCGTGGGCGGGTGGAGCCGCCATGGGCAGGGCAAAAAGCTCCCATGGACAGGGCAAAGCCGCCACGGGCAGAGCAGGTCGCCCATGAACGGAGCGCAGCCAGCCACCCGCGAACTGAAGCGGAGCCGGCCGTGAATGGAGGCAGAAGCCGCCCACAAGTGGGGCAAAGCCGCCTGTGCGGTGACCAGTCTCGGCGTGTCGCCGCAACGGAGGGAGATAAAGCGGACAGAGAGGAATGCAGGAATGGACACACAGCAAGAGCAAGCAGAAAGGAGGCGGGTGGGGATATGTAATAAATAAAAAATAAATCTTTAAAAAAAAAAATAAAATAAAATAAAAAATGGCCCGGCTAGATAGCTCAGTGGATAAAGAGCTCGCCGGTGTACCACATGGGAGGCCCCGGGTTCGGTTCCCGGGGACCTCTCCGAGCGGGCAGACGGCCTTGAGAAAGGCAAGCCGCCGTGGGCGGGGCAGAGCCGCCGTGGGCAAGGTAAAAAGCCACCACGGGCAGGGCTGAGTTCCCACGGGCATGGCAAAGTCACCCGTGAAAAAGTGGAGCTGCCGCTCGCGGAAGCCGAGCAGCCCGCAAAAAACATGGAGGACTGCTGCCCGCAAAACATGGAGCGGAGCCGCCCGTGGGAACAGAATGGAGCCACCCTCGAACGGAACGAGCCACCGCCGTGGAGGGCCGACTCGGTGCGTCGCCGCGGGGACAGGGGGAGACAAGAAGCAGACATAGAAAAACACAGAGGAATGGACACACAGCAAGAGCAAACAGAAGGGGGGGGGATATGTAATAAATAA
>PVKH010001937.1:0-28690 GCA_004027955.1 Chaetophractus vellerosus
ACTGATTTTCTTTTCTGTTTCTTGCCTAATTGTTCTGGCTAGCATTTCCAGTACAATATTGAATACCAATGGTGATAGCAGGAATCTTTGTCTTGTTTCTGATCTTAGGGGTATGGCTTATAGTTTCACCATTGGATATGATGTTTGTTGTGGTTTTTTTAATATATGCTCTTTTTCTTGTTGAGGAAGTTTCCTTCTCTTCCTAATTTCTGAATATTTTTACAAAAAAAGGTGATAGGTTTTGTTAAATGCTTTTTCTGAACCAATTGAGATGACCATGCAAGATTTTTCTTTAATTTTGTTAATGTATATCACATTGATTTTCTTACATTAAACTCCCCTGAGTTCCTGGGATAAATCTTATGTGAACATGGCTTATAATCCTTTGAATTGAATTTGCAGTTGTTGAGGATTTTCATGTCTATATTCACAAAGGATACTTGTCTATAAATTTATTTTCTTGTGATATCTTTATCTAATTTTGGTAAGCTGATACTGGCTTCATAGAAGGAATTCAGAAATGTTCCCTCCTCTTTGACTCATTGGTTGTTTGAGAGTGTGTAGTTTAATTTCCATATATTTGAGAATTACCCATTTTTACTATTTTCATTGGGTTCTAAGTTCATTCCATTGTGGTCAGAAAAGATACTTTGCATGATTTCAATAGTTATAAATAAATTGATACTTCTTTTGTTACCTAACATATGGCCTATCTTATGGAAAAATCTATGTTCACCTTAGAGAATGTGTATTCTGCTGTTGTTTGCTGAAGTGTTGTGTATATGTATGCTAGGTCTTATTGGTTTTGGTATTGTTCAAGTCCTCTATTTCCTTATTTTTCTTCGGTCTAGATATTCTATCCATTTTTGAACCCCCCATTATGAATGTATAAAGGTATATTTATCCCTTTAAATTTGTTAATGATTGCTGATATATTTTGGGGCTCTGTTATTTATAATCACTATATCTTTTTATTAATAGACCATTTATCAATATATAGTGTTCATCTTTGTCTTTTTGAACAGTTTTTGACTTAAAGTCTGATTTGTCAGAATATAGCCACCTCTGTTCTCTTTTGATTACTACTTGCATGGATTATTTTTTCCCAGCCTTTCAATTTCAACCTACTTGGGTCCTGAATTTAAGTTGTGTTCCTTGTGAACAGCACATAGTTGGATCATGCATTTTTTAATCCATTCTGCCAGTTTCTGCCTACTCACTGGGGAATTTTAACCATTTACATTTAAAATAACTACTGATAATGCAGGGCTTTATTTTATCATTTTGGTTTTTGTGAGTTTTATACCATTTTTGCCCCTCAAATCTTTGATTACTTCCTATTTTTATAATTAATTGATCTTTTGTAATCAACCCTTTAGAATCCTTTCTCATTTCCTTCTGAGCATATTTTTCTAATATTTTCTGTCTAGTTAGCATGGGGCTGAAAGTTAACATGCTAAATTTATAACAACCTCTTTTGTTTTGTGAGGTGGATTTAATTGTGTACTCCAGTTTGGTCATGTTTTTGGTCTTGGTCTGTATTCTGGTGGGTGTGGACCCATTGTAATTAAGAACTCTTCAAGATGTTACTTCAGTTAAGGTGTGGCTCAACTGTATCTGGTTGGGCTTTTATGTGCTTTACTGGAGTTAGCAGAGTTTAAGTTAGATAGACAGAGAAGCCATGGGGATAGCCAGAAGCTGGAAGTCAAGAGAACCCAGAAGAAAGGAGAAGATGCTGATATGTACATTGTCATATGACAGAAAAGCGAAGGAACCTGAAGATTGCTGACCTTCAGAAAGATTCTGACCCAAGAATGAAGCAAGCCTTCTAGCCTTTGAAACCAAGAACCTTAAATTCCTGTAGTTAAACCAAGCTGTAGTATAGTATTTGTTTTAGTAGCTGAGAAGCTAAAACAGCTTTTGGTACCAGAAAGTGGGGTGCTGCTATTACAAATTCTTAAAAATGTGGGAACATCTGTGGAATTGGGCAGTGTGTAAAGGGCTGATGAATTTTGAGGTGCTTGAGAGAAAAGGCCCAGATCACTTTGGAGAGAATGTCAGTGAAATTTGGACCTGTATATTTCTGAAGGAAATGATAACTATGCTATTGGGAACACAAGAAATTGAGATCCTTGTGGTAGAATACTTGGCAAAATTGGGTTCTGATGTTGGATGGAAGGCAAAACTTGAAAGCCATGAACTTAGATATTTAGTTGAGAAAATTTTCAACCTAAGTGTGGAAAATGTAGCCTGGTTTCTCCTTACAGTTTATAGCAAAATACATGAGGAAAAGGTTAAGCTGAAATTTAAATTCTTAAGCACAAAGGAACCAGAGATTTATGATTTTGAAAATTCTCAGCCTCTCCAGGTAACAATGTCTGAGACCAGGGCCAGAAGTGACTCTATTCATGACCATCTTGAGCTTTCAGATGACAGCTTTCATATGGAGGTTTAACTGAACAGCCATTTGCTAAAGAAGGTGTGGCTGAAATATGGATCCAGTCAGCGATTTCAGTGGAAGTCAGGATTGGAAATGCAGTTTTCTAGGAAGGATTTGTTGAAAGTTCTATTATATTATGTTTTGGATATGCTTGTTCTTCATGCAAAGCCAACAAGGGTTTTGCAAAATTTGTACTCTCTTTCAGAGTTTAGCTGTTCTAAGTATAAGTTTAGAGAACAGTCTGAGGTGAAAAGATAGTGTTCTCCCCATTATCTTGTCCTGGGATGAGCATATGGCCTTAGGAATGTTACTGATCCTTAGGAAAGTACATTTTATCATGGTCTTGGGTACCACACTGTTTGTCTCACAGACAGAAATACTATGCCCCAGGCTGCTATGATTTGACTGTTCTCCCCCAACATTCCATAGGAGAGCTCTGTGAGCAACATGTTTTTGCAGGACAAGTTCTGGGTCAATGAAGCTGATGAGTGTCCCATTTCATTCATTCAGGCTGACAACAGACAGATTGATAGAGACATTCATGCCCTCATCATATGCACTAGGGTTACTCTACTCCTTCTGGAGCTGGAACCTATTAACTATGCTGTGAGCATGGGCTAGCTCCACATCTACCTGGTGAGGAGATGGGGGAGGTTCCAACAAGGGTGCCATGAGATCCTACTATTTTTAAGGGAACTTTTTATTGATCCAGCACTACCTATGTTACTGAAATGTTTTAACTGTTTTCCAGAGTTTTATGAAATGCATTGGTGTGAAAACATTTGTTACAATTGATGATAATACATTTTAATAATTGTACCACTAATTAAAGTTCATGGCTTAACTTAGGGTTCACTTTGTAGTGTAGTTCCATGTATTTAAAAAACCTTTTTAAAATTCTGTTATCATACATATTACCTAATATTTCCCCTTTTAATCATATTCAGAACTAATATTTCATTGCTGTTAATTGCATTTACAATGTTGTGTTACTATCACCACCATCCATTGCCAAAACATTTCCATCATTCCAAATAGGAACCCTGTACAATTTAAGACTTAACTTCCCATTCCCTATCCCCACCTTGTCCCCTGGTAACCTATATTCTAGATTCTTATTATGAGTTTGCTTATCGTAATTGTTTCAAGTCAGTGATCTTATACACTATCTGTCTATGTCTGGCTTATTTTACACAACATGAAGTCTTCAAGGCACATCTATGTGGTCACATGAATTAGGATTTCATTCATTTTTACGTATATATGCATTTTATTTATCCATTCATCAGTTGATGGACCCTTGCGTTGCTTCCATCTTTTAGCAATTGTGACTAATGCTTTTATGAACATCAGTGTGTAAATATCTATTTGAGTCCCTGTTTCAGTTTTTGGGGTGTACTCCTAGTAGTGGGATTTCAATGTCTTATGGTAGTTCTATACTTAGCTTTCCAAGGAACTGCCAAACTGACTTACACAGTGGTTACACCATTTTAGATTCCCACCAGCAATGAATAAGTGTTCTTATTTCTCCACATCCTCTTCAACTCTTGTTATTTTCCTTTTTTTTTTTTTTTGCAACCATTTTAATGGTTGTGAAATGATATCTCATTGTGGGTTTGTTTTGCATTTCCCTGTTGGCTAATGATGTTGAGCATCTTTTCATACACTTCCTGGTTATTTGTATATTTTCTCTGGGGAGATGTCTGTTCAAGTCTTTAGCTTATTTTGAAATTAGGTTGTCTTTTTTGTTTTTAAGTTGAAAAGTTTCTTTATATATATTGGATATTAATCCTTTTTTGGATATATGGTTTCCAAATATTTCCTCCCACTGTAGAAGTTTTTTTTTTTTTTTTTTTTTTTTTTTTACTTTCATGATAAGGTCATTTGAGGCACAAAAGTTTTTGATTTAGATGAGGTTCCATTTATCTAGTTTTTCTTTTGTTGTTTGTGCTTTGGGTGTCAAATCTAAGAAGCCATTGCTTAACAAAGGCCCTAAAGAAGCTTCCCTATATTTTCTTCTAGGAGTTTTATAGTTCTGGCCTTTATACTAAAGTCTTTGATACATTTTGCGTTGATTTTTGTATATGGTATGAGGTAGGGATCTTCCTTCCTTTTTCTTCCCTTTCAAATAACATTCTAGTTTTCCTAACACCATTTGTTGAAGAGACTTTTCTTTCCCAATTAAGTAGTCTTGCCACTTTTTCAAAATCACTTGGCCATAAATAAGTGTTGATTTCTGAGCTCTCAATTCTACTACATTTGTCTATATGTCTGATCTGTGCCAATACCATGCTGTTTTGATTACTGTGGCTTTGTAACAACTTTTAAGATCAGGAAGCATGAGTGCTCCAAATTAATTCTTCTTTTACAAGATTGCTTTAGTTATTTGGGGTCTCTTACACTTCCATATAAATTGGATTATTGGCTTTGCCATTTCTGCAAATAAGGTTGTTGGAATTTGTATTGTGATTGCATTGAATCTACAAATTGCTTTTGACGTTATTGACATATTAATGATTCTTAGTCTTCCAATCCATGCACATGGATATCCTTCAATATATTTAGTTCTTCTTTAATTTCTTTTACCAATTTTTTGTAGATTTCTTTTTCAAGTCCTTTACATCATTGGTTAGATTTATTTGTAGTAACTTGATTCTTTTATTTGCTCTGGGGAATGGAATTTTTTTCTTGATTTTTTCTTCTGATTGTGTTTTTTGTTTGTGTATAGAAACACTACTGATTTTTGGGTGTTGGTCTTGAACCCTGCCACTTTGCCAAATTCATTTATTAGATCTAGGGGCTTTGTTGTTGATTTTTCAGTATTTCTGTGCATAGGGTCATTTCATCTGCAAATAAGGGAAGTTTTTTCCTTATTCCAATTTGGATTCCTTTATTTTCTTTTTCTTGACTAATTGCTCCAGCAAGAACTTCCAGTACAATGCTGAATAACAGTGGGGGCAGTGGGAATCCTTGTCTCACACCTGATCTTAGAAAGATTTCTGTTTTTCACCATTAAGTAGGGTGTTAGCTGTGTGCTTTTCATATATGCTCTCTATTATGTTGAAAAAGTTTCCATCTATCCTAGGGTTCTAAGTGTTTTTATCAAGAAAGGGTTCTTTATTTTGCCAAATTTGCTTTCTGCAACAATTGAGATGATCATGTGTTTTTTCCTCTTCATTCTGTTAATGCAGTGTATTACATTAATAGACTTTCTTTTGTTGAACCAACCATGCATAACAAAGATTAATCCCACTTGATCATTGTGTAAAATTCTCTTGATGTGCTGTTGGATATGTTTGCTATTATTTTTATTTATTTTTTAATTTATTTTTATTTTCTGCTTTTTTGTCTCCCCCTGCCCCCCCTCACTGTGGTGATGCGCCAAGTCAACTTCACTGGTGAGTGGTGGCCTTGCCCACTCACGGGTGGCTCCACTCTGCTCGCAGGCGGCTCTGCTCTGCCCCTGGTGGCTTTGCCCTGCCTATGGGGGCTTTTGCCCTGCCCATGGTGGCTCTGCCCTGCCCACGGTGGCTTTTGCCTTCTCAAGCAGTCTGCCCACCCGGAGAGGCCCCAGGGACCGAACCCAGGGCCTCCTATGTGGTAAACTGGCACCCTATCCACTGGGCTATACAGCCGGCCCTGTTTGCTAGTATTTTGTTCAAGATTTTGTTTCTATATTCTTAAGATATAATGGCCTGTAGTTTTCATTTCTTGTGGTATGCTTACCTGGCCTTGGTATGAGGTTGTTGTAGAATGAGTTTATGAGTGTCCCCTCTTCAATTTTTTGGACGAGTTTGAGCAGAGAGTTAAGTTTTCTTGGATTCTTTGGTAAAAATCCCCTGTGAAACTATCTGGTCCTGGGCTTGTCTTTTTGAGAGATTATTTCCACTTTCATTTGCCTCAAGATATTTCCTAATTTTGTTTCTGATTTCCCCTTTAACCCATTGGTCATTTAAGAGTGTATTGTGTAATTTCCACATAGTTTTAAACATTTCCATTCCTCCATCTGTTATTGATTCCTAGCTTCATTCTATTGTGGTTGGAGAGTATACATTGTATGATTTCAATTTTGAATTCATTGATATTTGTTTTATTGCCCAACATATTGTCTATCTTGGAGAATGATGCATGTGCACTCAAGAAGAATTTGTATTTAGTTTTCTTTTGGTGCAGTATTCTACATATTTCTGTTAGATCTGGTTGTTTTAGTCTATTATTCACATCCGGTACTTAGTTATTGATCTTCTGACTACATGCTCTATCCATTATTGAAAGAGTGTATTAAAGTCTCCTAGTATTAATGTAGAACTGTCAATTTCTCCCTCCTAATCTGCCAGTATTTGTTTCATAAATTTTGTGGTTCTGCTGTTCAGTGTATATATATTTATAATTGATACATCTTGTTTAATTGACCCTTTTATTAGAATTTAATGAACAACTTTGTCCCTCATTACTGTTTTGGTTTAAATTCTACTTTATATGATATTAGTATAACCACCCCAGATATTTTTTGGTTACTACTTGCATGGTATATTTTTTCTCATGCTTTCAGCATCAACCTACTTGCATCTTTGACTTTAAGGTGAGTCTCTTGCAGAGATAAAATAATTGGGTCATGCTTTTATATCCATTCTGCCAATCTCTGCCTTTTGACTGGAGAATTTAAACCATTTACAGTTAACATACTGATAATACAGGCCTTTCTTCTACCATTTTGCTATTTAGCATTTGTTAGTCTTAACCATTTTTGTCTCTAATTTCTGTTAAAACTTAATTTTACATTTATTTGCCTTTTTCTGTTGTTCCATATTGAATACCTTCTCACTTCTATCTTGATATATTTTTCATTTTTTTCTTATGGTTACCATAGGGTTAAAATTTAGCATCCTAAATACATAACAATTATATTTATTTTGATACTGTGTTTACTTCAATAGCATGCACAAATACATATACTACACCCTTAGGCCCCTCTCCATTTTTGTACTTATTACCACTTATATCTTTGTACATTATATGAACAAAAACCGAGATTCATCATTATTTTTTTTGTGCTTGTGACTTAGAGATTTAATGTTTTTTTAATAGTACAACTTATATTGAGATAAAATATACACACAGTAAAGTGCAGAGCATTGAAGTGTACAGTTTAACAAGAGACAACATATGTCTATTAAAACAGAATTTTGTCATGCCAATTTTTAGCAAATCCACCAAGATGGAAACACAGTTCTAATTGTTGTCACTCTATTATATTATTTTTTCCTCATTAAAAAAATTTATTGAAGTATATCATGCATACATGAATGTACATAAATAGTAAGTGTATAGTAGAAGCTTTGAACTTTAAAACAAACATGCATAACATACAGGACTCCCATACATCCCCCCACCATCAATACCTTGCATTGTTGTGGAAAATTTGTTACAGATGATGAAAGAGCATTGTCAAAACATTACTATTAACTATAGTCCATATCTAACGTTTGATGTATTTTCCCCAAACACACCCTATTATTTTTTTTTCAATTTTTAATCCATTTTTTAGGATAAATTGATTCAATAAATGTTACACAGAACTTTTAGGAGTACCCATATGCCCCACCTCCCACACCTCCCACAACCTCCCACATATACATCCTTCATCAGTGTTGCAGAACACCTGTAATAGATGTAAACATTTTGGGGCTTTGCCATCAAGCATGGATCACAGTTCAGACCATAGACCCCCTCTCTCACAAACAGTTCTGCATGATACATGATGATATAAAATGGCGTATATCCTCCTTTGCAACATCACCTAGGATAATTCCCATGTCTCAAAAAAGCCCCTGTATTACAATTGCCCTTCCCTCTCCCTGCCCCCAAAGCATCCAGTGGCCCTTGGCTCCACATAATTTTGTAATTTCTTCCATTGCATGAATCACAAGTGTATAACAGGACACCAACAAATCCATTCTAGTCCATAGTTCTTCCCCCAATCCCAAGGAGTCTGGGATGATGATGTCCCCTCCACCACCAAGTGAGAGTGGGCTTATATCCAATTGATATGATAGAAGAGATTACCCTGCCTGCAGCTGCAGGCTCTCTCCATTCCCCAGGATAGCCATCATCCATCATCATCTCCCCACTAGGTGTCCTGGGTGAATCCATTGAATTGTAGAGTAGGAGTTGCAGGTCCACAGAGACTCTGGACCCAGTTGGCACATGGACAACCCATAGTCTCCAGTCTCTGGAAGTACATCTAAAAGTCTGGCATCAAATATAGGTTTGAATAGAAGAGACCGATGGGCCATTAGCATTGAAGACATATTTTGGTCAGACTTTCACTCTCAGGAGCAGGGATTCCAAATTAGGGCCCACTGGTAAGGCACCAAACTCTGGGGATATCTGCCCTGATATAGGACTTGAATATCTCCAAAGCCCTCAGGAGGCCCTCTGTTTGGGGGTGATATCCATATTGGAAGCCTAGGAGGTCCTACTGGGATCTGCATAAGTGTTACCTCTAGGTTGGTCTCCCGACTTACTTTGAAGTCTCTTAGCCCTATGAACTCATTTGTCTTTACAATTTCCCCCTTTTGTTTGGAGTCTTTTTCCAGTCATACTGCCCATTGGCATTTGTTAGTAAACCCTCGTTGCCAGGGAGGCTCATACCCGGGAGTCATGTCCCACTCTGGGAGGAAGGTAATGCATTCAAATGCTGAGTTTGGCTTAGAGAGATGCCACATTTGAGCAACAAGGAGGTTCTCAAGAGTCAACTCCTAGGCACCCCTTAACACTAGGCTGTTTCAATTTCAACAGCAATGACTCATCTGATGTTTTTTAATGATTACTTTGGGATTATGCATTCTTGGAAGGTCAACCACACAGGTAAAATGCCATTGTTATCACAATCTGTCAAGGATACTATCAACACAGCTCATAAATGAATTGTTATTATTTAAATTGGGTTTCATGTAACCAATATAAAGTTTCTTATCAACTCTAATAGTCTCTGTATCTTAATTCATATATTTAGACAATTCACACTGAAGGTGATTATTCATAAGATTGGATTAATATCTACCATATCTGTAATGGCTTATTGCACTTATTTTTTGTTTCTTCTTTCTCTCTTTTTCTGCTTTCTATGGTTTTAATTGATCTTTTCCCATTATTGCATTTTCTCTCCTCTCTTACCATATAAGTTATATTGATTTTTAAAGTTCTTAGTGGTTTTCCTAGAGTTTTCCATTGCTTATAACATTGCTGCCATTTATTTCACTTATTCATATGGTATAATCACTAAATACACTGTTACTATTTTTTTTTAATTTAACTTTTTGATCATTTAAGATTAAGAATATAAAATATTTTATTTTGCCTTCAATTTTTCCTTCTCTGATACATATCCCTTCTTTCTATAATTTTGAGTTTCTGATCTATGTAGTTCTGAGTTTTAAAAATTCTTAGAAGAACTCTTTAACATTTCTTGCAGCACAGGTCTGCTGGTAGTGAATTTCTGCAGTTATTGTTTGTCTGCAAAAGTTCCTTTTTTCCTTCACTTTTGAAGGATAATTTTGCTGGTTAGAGAGTTAAATGTTGTGTTTTTTCATTCTTTCAAAAGCTTTCTCAATAATTAAACTCTCATTTTGCTTGCATGGTTTTGCACAGGAAGTCTTATCCTTGTTCTACTGTAGGTGAGTTTTTTTTTTAATTAAAAAAATTAAAGATATTGAGATTATACAAATGTCACATGAAAAATATAGGAGATTCCAGTGTGCCCCACTCCCCACATCTCCCATATTGACATCATTCATTAGTGAGGTATATTCGTTATAATTGATGAGCACATTTTGGAGCATTGCCACTAAGTGTGGTTAAAAGTTTACATTGTAGTTTACACTCTCTCCAACTCAATTATGTAGGCTATGGCAAGATTTATAATGGCCAGTATCTGTCATTGCAATGTCATTCAGGACAATTCCCAAGCCCCCAAAATGCCCATATTACACCTCTTTTTTCCTCTCACTGCCCTCACAACCCACCATGGCCACTGCTTCCACATCAATGATATAATTTCTTCCATTGCTAGAGTCACAATAGGTCTATAGTAGAATACCAGTAAGTCTACTTTAGTTCATAGTTCATTCCACAATCCTGAGGATACTGTGATAGTGATGTCCCCGCTACCTCTAACTGAGAGGGGGCTGTGATACCATAGGGCCAAAGGATGGGACTCTCTTGCTTGCAGTTGTACACTCTCATAATTTCTTGGTATGTTAGTTGTTCAACATCACCTCCATGTTAGTTGTCCTGGGTGAGACCAATGAACTGGAGAGTAGGTGTTGTAAATCCATTGAGATACAGGGCCCAGCTGGCACATGGTGAGCTCAAAGATTTAAGTCTCTTGGGCATACATATACCAACTCTAGTAGTAATTATAGGTTCAAATAGAAATACAGAAGAACCATGTGTAGGGAAACCACAACTGAGTCCAACTCTGTCACTCTGGGGAACATAAGTTCCAAAGTAGGGCCTATTGAAAAGATACCAAACTCCTTAGCTATCTGTCCTGAATATAGTATCTCAATGCCTCTAGAGCTCTCAGGAGCCACACTATTTGGGGTAGTATCTAATTCGGCAGTCAAAGAGATCCTGCTGAGATATGCATAAGCATGACCTCTGGAATGACTTCCTGACTCACTTTTAAGTCTCTTAGTCATATAAACTCATTTGTCTTTACATTTTCTCCCTTTTGGTCAAGGTCTTTTTCCAGTTGCATTGCTAGTTGGTGCTTGGTAGCAATCCTTTGGTGCCAGGGAGGCTCATCTCTGGGAGTCATGTGCCATGAAGGAGGGAAGATAATGTATTTATATGCTGATTTTGGCTTAGAGAGAGGTCACATTTGAGCAACAAGGAGGCTCCCAGGAAGCAACTTTTAGGCATCTATAATACTAGGCTAAGTTTAAATTTCAAGAGTAAAGATTCATACTCACAGTCATCAATATCAAGGGGCTATTAGTGGACCATCCTCCTTCACTAGTCATTGCCCCTGTCCTCAGGGGATTCTTACTGAATGTGGCAGAGAGCCCCAGGGTGGGAATTTGATATTCCTTCAGTTATTGTATGAACCTCCACCCACCATGATAATGCCCTATGAACATTAGAACACATTTATATGCCTTTTATGTATGCCCAGGTGAGCTTCCTCCCATGTATCCTCATCTCTGACAATCTGCACCAATGATCCTCTCCTGCAACAGCTGGAACCCTTCTGTGATCCAAAACTTCTTAAAAAATCAAGGCAATAAAATAGACAAATGTGATTAATAAGGAAATGAAATAATAATGATAGTTTTCAAAATAAGGAACAAAATACAAAAGAATAAAAATAAATAAATAAATAAAAATTTTGTATTATAAATATAATGAAAAGTATTAAAAAATGTTTTTGACATTTTCCCTTTCATCACTGTAAGACCTGTTGGCCTATATGTATAGTAACACTGTCTTCTCTTTTTTCCCTGTGTCTTAATGTTATTTATTTATTTATTTACTCATTTATTTATTTATTTCATTTTGTCCTCAAAGAAGTTTTGGGTTACAGAAAAGTTGTACCAAATACAGGGGGCTCCCATATACCCAACATCCTCCCCCTTTCCCTTCTTCCCCTATTAATAACTTTTTTTTTAAAGATTTATTTATTTTATTACATATCTCCCCTTCCCCCCCACTGTGGCGACGTGCCGAGAGTGGTCACTGCGCAGGCGTGGCTTTCCCCGCTTGTGGGCGGTCTCTGTGTCCGTTCATGGCCGGCTTTCAGTTTGTGGGTGGCTGGCTGCGCTCCATCTGCGGGCGACCTGTCCTGCCCGTGGTGGCTCTTGCCATGTCCATGGCAGCTTCTTGCCCTGACCACGGCTGCTCCGGCCCGCCCATGGCGGCTTGCCATTCTCAAGGCGGTCTGCCCACTAAGAGAGGTCCCCGGGAATCAAACCCGGGGCCTCCCATGTGGTATGCCAGTGCCCTATCCACTGGGCTATCGAGCCGGCCCCCTACTAATAACTTTTATATGCAGGTGGTACATTTGTTACAACTGATGTACAAATATTGAAACATAACTACCAACCATGGTAAATGGGTTACATTATGTTTTACATTTTTATAAACTTTGATTAAATTCAATATGGCCTCCTTCCACCATAGCAAGATCATGTAGGACACTTCCATCTCCCCCAAAATGCCCCCTCTTCCATCTATTCTGTTCTTCCCTCTCTCTCCCCACAAAGAACCATGGCAACCATCAGACTTCAATCCTTGAAGGGAAAAATTCATAGTTACTTGCAACAACACAGTGCTTTACAATCTGGCATGCATTCCCCTATTAGTCACTGCCTGTGCTCTCAAGAGACTCTTGCCCCTCTATTTGAGAGCATAGCGGGCCTCGCCAGGATGGGAATCTTCCAACTTGCCACTCATTATGTAGGTCGCCACACAATGATACAATACAATATGGCAAGATGAACACTCATAAACTCCCTAGAAGACTGCCCCACGTATGCCTATTCCAAATGCCCTCCACATCCAAAACCCCAAAACAGCAACCCTCACTTGCCATATTCACAAAAGAGCATTCCCAACATTGCAGTTTCAACCATGTGCCACCAATCCCCAGTCCTCACCTGCTCCCTCCCTCAACTCTTCCCCCAGTTACAAGGACAGTCCAACCCACTGTCCCCAACCCACCCCTGATAAACCAGTACCACCTATCCTAAAAGTGTCATTACTCCACTGTCAAGCCTCTCCACTGTACAACTACACAATTCCCCCTTCGCATAGATTTTGCTGATATGGGCATTGGCTCACAACCTTCTTCTACCTTACTATTTCCTATCTTGCAGACTCTAGAGCTGTGAGTCTATTCAATTTGCTTAATTCATATCAGCAAGGTCATGCAATATGTGTCCTTTCAGTGGTCTTTGTGTAGCCAGTTACTCATTTTTAAATGGGTTTTTTTGTCTTTTTATTTTTGAGGTATAAGATTTCTTTATATATGCAGGATATAAGGCTTTTATCATATATACAGTTACCAAATATTTTCTCCCATTGAGTAGGCTGCCTTTTCACTTTCTTGACAAACCCTTTTGAGGTGCAAATGTTTTTAATTTTGAGGAAGTCCCGTTTATCTACTTTTTCTTTCATTGCTCATGCTTTGGGGGTAAAGTTCATGAAATCATTTCCTAATAAATGATCCTGTAAATGCTTCCCTATATTATCTTCCAAGGTCTTTATGGCCTTGGCTCTTATATTTAGATCTTTGATTCATATAATGTTTGTACAATGTGTGAGATGATAACCCTCTCTCATGTTTTGGATATGAATATCCAGTTCTCCAACTGCCTTTTGTTGAAGAAGCCATTCTCCTAGTTGAGTGGGCTTGATGGTGTTGTCAAATATCTGTTGATCATATATGCAAGAATCTATATGAGAACTCTCAGTTCTATTCCATTGGTCAGTATGTCTATCCTTGTGCCAATACTATGCAGTTTTGACAAATGTAGCTTTGAAGTATTTTATAGTCAGATAGTGTGATTCCTCTGACTTCATTTTTCTTTTTTAATATGTTCTTGGCTATTCAGGGCCATTTGTCCTTCCAAACAAATTCCATAGTTTGCTTTTACATCCCAGTAAAAATGCTGTGGTTATTTTTACTATGATTGTGCTAGATCTGTAAATTGGTTTGGGTAGTATAGACATCTTAATGATATTTAGTCTTCCTGTCTATGAACAGGGAATATTTTCCCATTTATTTAGGTCTTCTTTGTTTTCCTTTAACAATGTTGTGTAATTCTGTGTGTACAAGTTCTTTACATCTTTAGTTAAACTTATTCCTAGGTATTGGATTCTTTTAATTGCTATTGTAAATGAGATTTTTAAAACTTGATTTCCTCCTCAGATTTCTCATTATTGGTGTATAGAAATGCTACAGATTTTTGCATGTTGGTCTTATAACCTGCCACTTTACTGAACTCATTTATAAGCTCTAGAATCTTTGTTGTTGATTTTCTCGGGGTTTTTGAGGTATAGGAACATGTCATCAGCAAATAGTGAGATTTTTTACTTCTTCCTTTCCAATTTGGATGCCTTTGATATCGTTTTCTTGCCTAAGTGCTCAAGCAAGTACTTCTAACACAATGTTAAATGGAAGCAGTGAAATTGGGCATCCTTGTCTTGTTCTCGATCTTAGAGGAAAAGCTTTTAGGATTTCACCATTGAATGTGATGTTATCTGTGGGTTTTTCACATATACCCTTTATCATGTTGAGGAAGTTTACTTCTATTCCTATTTTTGTAATTTTTTATCAGGAAGGTGCTGTATTTTGTTGAATCATTCTTCTGCATCTATAGAGATGATTATATGCTTTTTTTTTCTTTTGACCTATTTATGTGACGTATTACCTTTATTTATTTTCTTATGTTGAACCATCATTGCATACCAGGGATGAAACTCATTTGGTCATGGTGTATAATTCATTTGATGTGTTGTTGAATATGGTTAGCAATTATTTTGTTGAGGATTTTAGCATCTAGTTTCATTAGAGAGATTGGTCTATAGTTTTCTTTTTTGGGGGTGTCTTTGTTTGGCTTTGGTATTAGGGTGATTTTGGCATCATAGAATGAGTTAGGCAATTTTCCCTCTCTTTGTATTTTTTGGAAGAGTTTAAGCAGAGGTAGAGTTAGTTCTTCCAGAATGTTTGGTAGAATTCACCTATGAAGCTGTCTGGTCCTGGGCTTTTCTTAGTTGGGAGGATTTTGATGACCAATTCTATCTTGTTACTTGTGATTGGTCTGTTGAGTTCATCAATTTATTCTTTTGAAAATGTGGGCTACTTCTGTGTTTCTAGGAATTTGTCCATTTTCTCTAAATTACCAGTCTTATTGGCATATAATTTTTCCAAGAATCCTCATATAATACTCTATTTCTGTGGGGTGAGTGGTGATATCCCCTTCCTCATTTTTTATTTTATGAATTTGTGTTTTCTCTCCTTTTTTCTTTGTCAGTCTAGCAAAAGTTTTGTCAATTTTATTAATATTCTCAAAGATCCAGCTTTTGTTTTGTTTTTTTTCTCTATTGCTTTCTTATTTTCAAGTTCATTTAGTTCTGCTCTAATCTTTGTGGGTTTTTTTTCTAATTTCTTTGTAGTTAAATTGTTTTTCTTTTTATAAATCCTCCAGGTGTGCAGTTAGGCCTTTGATTTTGGCTCTTTCTTCTTTTTTAATATAGGCATTTATGGCTATGTATTTCCCTCTCAGTACTGCTTTTGTGGCATCCTATAGGTATTGATACATTGCATTGTCATTTTCATTCATTTCAGTGTACGTACTGATTTCTTTTGAGATTTCCTCCTTCACCCACTGTTTGTGTAAGAGTATATTGTTTAACTTCCATATTTTTGTGCCTAAGCTGGTTCTCTGCCCCTTACTGATTTCCAGCTACATTCCACTGTGGTTTGAGAAATTACTTTGTATAATTTTGATATTTCTGAACTAACTGAGACTTGTTCTGTGGCCTAGCATGTGGTTATCCTGGAGAATGATCCATGTCCACTTGAGGAGAATGCATATCCTGCTGTATTTGGGTGTAATGTTATGAATATGTTTATTCAGGCTAGGTCCTTTAATTTATTTTTCAAAGTCTTTTTTTTCTTTATTGATTCTCTGTTAAGATTCTCTGTCTAATGCTGATAATAGTGTATTAAAGTCCTCCACTATAATTGTAGAGACATTTATTTCTCCACTTAATTTTTCCAGTGTATGCCTTGTGTATTTTGATGTGCCCAGTTTGATGCATAAATGTTTATGATTATTCTTTCTTCTTGATTAATTACCCTTTTATTAATATATAGTATTCTTCTTTGACTCTTAGCAATAATTTTGCATTTAAACCCTCTTTTGTCTGATATTAGTATAGCTACCTACTCCCACCCATTTTTGGTTACTGTTTGCTTGTCAAATTGTTTTCCAACCATTTGCTTTCATCCTCCTGCCTCCCTGGCTTTAAGGTGGGTTTCTTGTAGACAGCATATATCTGGGTCATATTTATCCATTCTGCCAGTCTGCGAGTCTTGACTGGTGAGCTTAATCCATTAACATTCAATGTTATTACTATCAAAGAATTACTTACATTAGCATATTTTCTTTAGGTTTATGTATGCTGTGTGTTGCTTTCATTTCTCTTTTTATCTTTTTAGTTGTTCTTACACTCTCCTCCAACTCAACCTCTCCCGTTTTTTCCTTTCTGCTGGCAGAAAACCCTTTAGTATTTCTTGAAGTGCAGGTTTCTTATTGACATATTCTCTTAGTTTTTATGTATCTGTGAATATTTTGAGCTCTTCCACATTTTTGAATGCTAGCTTTGCAGGGTGGAGAATTGTTGGGTGAAAGTTTTTTTCTTTTAGCTCTTTACAATATCATACCACTGCTTTCTTGCTTCCATCATTTCAGATGAGAATTCAACACTTAATCTTATTGAGCTTCCCTTGTATGTGTTGGTTGCCTTTTCTCTTGCTGCTTTCAGTATTCTCTCTGTCTTGAGCATTGGATAATTTGATATGTTTATGTCTTGGAGTAGGCCTGTTAGGATTTATACTGTTTGGGGTGTGCTGTGCTTCCTGGACATGTAAGTTCATCACCCTCAATAGGGTTAGGACATTTTCAGCCATTATTTTCTCTAACACTGCTTCTGTCCCCTTTCCATTCTCTTCTCCCTGTGGAATGCCTATAATGCATATGTTTGTGCATTTCATGTTGTCATTCAAGTCCTTGAGTTCTTGCTGAATTTTTTTCTATCTCTTTATCTCTGTTCTCTCTGTTTTATTTCAGATGTACTTTCTTCCACATCGCTGATTCTTTCCTCTGCCTGTTTAAATCTGCTGTTATGTACTTCCAGTGTATTTTTGTTTTCTTAGATTGTGCCATTCATCACCATCATATTTGTTATCTTTATCTTTTTATGTATGTTTACAATTGCTTCAGCATGTTCTCTCAGTGTCTTCTTAATATCCTTAATCTTTTCCTTCACTTCTTTAAGTTGATTCATGATGTTTGTTTGGACATCTCTGATTAGCTGTTCCATGCTCTGCTTCTCTTCCTCTTTTTTAGTTTGTTCATTGGACTGGGCCATGTTTTCCTGTCTCCTAGTATGTCTTGTAATTTTTTGTTGGTATCTAGGCATCTATTTATCTTGATGGGTTTGCTCAGTTGATTAGCTTCTCTCTCTATTCTATGGTTTTACTTTGTTGTTTTTGTGTGTGTGGTAAGGTTTCACTTTGACACTTTGTTTCTCTTATTCTATTTCCTTGTTGTTGTCTATGTTCCTTTGAAGGAAAAAAAATTAGGACCAGAGAAAAGGAAAGAGATAGGAGAGAAAAAGAATAATAGTAATAAGAGTATGGAAAGGTAGGAGTGGAACCATACCAGATCTAAGATATTGAAAAATTAACATGAGTAAGAAGCACAGACAAATAAGATTAGAAAAGTGGAATAGAAATAATGAAAAAGGATACAGAATAGAGAAAAACATATGGAATGAATTAAAAAACTGGAATGGCAAAAAGATGGGAAAAATAATGAGAAAAGAGAGAAAAAATAAAGCAAATAAAAAGAAAGTAAACAGAAAAAAGGAGAGATAGAGAGAAAAAAATGCAAAATTGGAGACCAAATAAAAGAGGTGGATGAAAGGACAACAATGGAAAACAAAAGATATAAAGATGAAGGAAAGAAAAGATAGCACAGGTAGAGCAAATTAGTAAACAAAAGTAAAAAAGGAAAAGAAGCAAGCAGGGAAACAAAGAACAGGGATACACAACAAGCAAGTAACAAGACAGCAGTGAATTATTTTAAAAAAGGAGACAGAAGAAAGAAACCAAAAATAACACAGAAAAACAGCTTTCTCTCTTAGACCCCTAAGAATCTTCTCAGGCTGCTTGTCTTCATCAATCACTCACCCTGCAGCTTGACCTCTGCAGGTTTTGAACTGAGTTTTAGTGATTAAAATAAGGGAAATTTTAAAAAAGAAACCTTTTTTTAAAAATAAAAGATCCTAGAAAAGCTAATACAAAGAGAATGTCTATATGTCCTCTGTCATTAAATTTCAGCTGGATGCCTGATAACCAGGTGGACCACTTCTCAAGGAAGAGCCAAAAACTGTACCAGGGACCTTGTGTATGCTAGGCAGGAATTCTTCCAGTGAGCTATTCTGCTTCCTTAGGATAATTAGCCTTTCTGGAGGTTATCTGCCCCTTTTTCCTTGGACAGGTTAGATTCTATGCAGTCTGCTGGAGTCATGCTGATCAACCTCTTGTCTCTGCCTCCTCTAATGTAATTCCTCTCTTTACCTAGGCAGCTGGGAATGAGAGCCTGCCTGAGGAGATCCCCTTCCTCTCTCCCTGTTGTATCAAAGTCCCTTCCAATATTCAAAGGGGCCCATCTGGCTAAATTCACCACAAAGAAATCACTCATCACCCTCCCAGACCCCTCTTCCTTACAGGGAATCTGCCATCACACTCCCATTTGGAGCAGGGACCCAGGAGCTCCACCTCATCTATCTGCCTTGAGAGCCAGGTATGTATGCTTCTTCCAGTCACTGAGGCAAGCAACCTACAATTTACCCCTCACTTCCTTATCTGTCCACTACCCTCCTAAATGACTCAGAGTACCTTCCCATTCTATATATATCCAAAGGAGGAAGATGTCTGCTCTCCTTTAATTAGGTACAATTCCCCAGGAGTTTGACCCTCATTTAATATCTTGAGGGTGGAGGAGGGGAGCCCTTCCTGGCAGCCAGGAGGTTTAATAACTCTGATTACTTGCTTTGTCTTCTTCATCTCCCTGACCCTCACTCTTCTTAGAGTTGCAAAGCATTGTCTGGGTTTGCTGTACAATGCACGTCCCCAAAGCAACCTCTGGTCCTTTCTCTGTTGTTTTAGTGAGAGCTGAGACTTATCTGACTAACCTATCAGCCATGTTCCCACAATCCTTCCATGAGCTGTTTTTTAATCTCTAGATTCTTTCAAGATTTTCTTTTTGTCTTTCACTTACTCCAGTTAAATATGATACACTTATATGAAGATTTTTAACATATATACCCTATTTGCATATTCTCTGGGATTCCAAATCTGTGGATTGATATTCATTATTAATATTGGAAAAATTTGGTAATTATTTCTTCAAATATTTCTTCTATTCTATTTTCTTTTTATTAACTTTCTGATACTCCAATTACACATATATTGCATGTTATGAAATGTCCCACATATTTAGGATAAGCTGTTCTTTTTTCCCATTCTTTCTCTATTTATTTTTCAATTTCAGTAGTTTCTATTGAGCTATCTTCAAGCTCACTGACTCTTTCGTTAGTGGTGGGTATTAAAAGATGAGTATTAAAAGGCATTTTCCTATATTTGATTCCTAATATATCCTTTTGATTACATAATAAAATTTTCATTTCTCTGCTTACCATACTCTTCTTTTCTTGCATGCTGTCTACTTTTTTCTTGAAAGTACTTAACATTAAATTGTTATTTAAAATTCTGTGTCTGAATAATTCCAAAATGTGTGTAATATATGAGTCTTCAGATGCTTATTTTTTTTATTTAGACAGTAATTTCTTTCTTTTTTAGTATGTATTGCTTTTTTTCCTGAAAGTCAGACATGATCTATTGTGTAAGAGAAATGGAATCCTTGATATTCAATTTGTTCAGCATTTTTCTTGTTTTAAAGATGAGAGTGAAAAATTGCAAGAACTTTAAAGTTTTGGGACTGAAACAAAACATCCAGAAATTGTATTAAAATTAGTAATTCATTCATTACATGTTTTACTATTTGTCTCAAGCAGGTATATTTCTTATCTTTGATGTACTTATTAAAGCCAACCCAAATTTCCCTGTGCCCATTATAAAAGCACACCTCAGCATAGTTCAAGGTCTCAAAAAATATTGTAGAGTGGTTTCCCAACTTCTCCAATATGACTTTTTCTCTTGGCTATAGATTCTTTGTCTTGGGAGCCTGAAAATTTAACTGCTGAGTAAGAAATAACTTACACAAAACAAAGCAGTTTTAAAACAGCAATCATTTATTATCTCATATAGTTTCTGAGTGTCAAGAAACTGAGAGCTGTTTAGTTGAATGGTTTAAGTGCAGGTTCTCTCAGGAGATTGTTGTTTAGCTGTTGACAGAGACTGCAGTCATTCAATTAATGCTGGAGACTCTGCTGCCACATTGAGTCACAAGGGTATTAGAGGGTTTCAATTCCTCACTGACAGCTGGTTGGTGGCCTTAGTTCCTTACTACATTGGCCTCTTCATAAGATACTCACAACATGATAGCATCCTCTCCCCAGAGTAGTTTGCTAGATTTATCCAATTGAAATATTTATTTGGCAACTCTACCCTAGAGTGAGTAACATAGAGATAGAGATCTCAAGATGGAAGCCATGTTGTTTTATAAATTAATCTAGGAAGTGACATACCATCACTTCTGTTGTATGCTATTTGTCTCACAGGGAAGGAGGGGATCACACAATGGTGAGAATACCAGTAGGAGATGATTGTATCTTATTACAATTTTTCTCTCTTGATCCAGTGCCAGGTGTTTCAGTCCTTGCCTTGAGGTAACAACAGTTACAATCATTCTAATGGGGGCTTCTGATAACTTACTTTCCCAAAACCTGTTGATCCGTTAATCTGTAATTTTAGCTATGTACAGAGAAGTTCCTGTAGCATTTATCTGAGGGCCAATTCATTACAAAAGATATCATTGTTTTCACCTTTGCATACTGTTACCCATCAATGAAACACTTAGAAGCCTGCCTTTCTTTCTGTTGTGTGAAGAAGGATAAATGCATCAGTTTTAGAATTTTTTTAGAATTGTCAATGTCCACATGCAGAAAATACTGTATAATTTAATTTTTTACATTTAAAAAATATAAATAAAATGTTAAAGCATTCATTAGTAAATTTAAG
Source organism: Chaetophractus vellerosus (assembly GCA_004027955.1). Taxonomy (NCBI): domain Eukaryota; kingdom Metazoa; phylum Chordata; class Mammalia; order Cingulata; family Chlamyphoridae; genus Chaetophractus; species Chaetophractus vellerosus. Next base: position 21,441 of record PVKH010001937.1, read on the forward strand.
GATACCTGACCTCTTGGCTCCTTTTGTCAAATAATGAGTTGTAGGATTATTTGATATGACAGTTGATGTGCAGCAGCATTTAAGACTTTGGAAAGTACTTGCAGCTGTAAGCATAGAAATTAAAGATCAGAATAATGATTAATCCCAGGGAGTTGGTGCCACAGAACAGACTGGACACCAGATATTGTACTGATAAAAGGCAAAGTGTCCAAAATTTTTTTAATTTATTTTTTTCACATTTTTGAATAACCAAATCCTTTAATTTTATTTTACTTTTAGTTTTTTTAAAGTTTTTATGTATTTTATCTCTTACATTTAAACATCATTATTATTTCATTTTCCTGTTCATTGTATTTGGCTATTGTATTGGCTTCATCTTTGAAGAAGCTTTGGATCACAGAAGGGTTACAACAGGGCCTGGAGAGGATCATTGGTGGGGAGTGTCAAGGATGGGGGGCATAGGAGGAAGTTCACCTGAACATACATAAAAGGTATATAAAATTGTTCAAATGCTCATGGGACATGGTCACAGTGGGTGGAGAATCACTCAAGAAATGAGAGAACACTGAATTCCCACCCTGTAGAGCTCTGCCACATTCTCCAAGGGAGTAGCAACAGTCCCCCAAGTGCAGGGACAGTGTATGGCAAAGGAGGATGATCCATTGATGGGCCCTTGTTATTGATGACTAGCCTTACAAGTCTTTGCTCTTGAAATTGAAACTTAGCTTATTCTTATGGGGTGCCTAAGAGTTGCCTCCTGAGAGCCTCCTTGTTGCTCAAATGTGGCCTCTCTCTAAGCCAAACTCAGCATATGAATGCATTACCTTCCTCCCAGAATGGGACATGACTCCTGGGGATGAACCTCCCTGGCAACAAGGGATTACTAACAAGTGCCAATGGGCAGTATGACTGGAAAAAGACCATGAATAAAAGGGGGCAAAGGTAAAGACAAATGAGTTCATAGGGCTAAGAGACTTCAAAGTGAGTGAGGAGGTCATCCCAGAGGTAACGCTTATGCACTTCTCAGTAGGACCTCATAGGCTTCCAATGTGGATATCACCCTAAACAGAGGGGCTCCTGAGGTCTCTGGAGACACCCAGGTCCTATATCAGGGCAGCCCCAAAGTTTGGTTCCTTATCAGTGGGCCCTACTTTGGATCTGTGCTCCTGAGAGTGACAGAGTCTGACCCAAATATGTCTTCCCTGCACATGGTCCGTCTGTCCCTTCTATTCAAATCTATAAGTGGTGAAAGAGTTTGTATGTGTACTTCCAAAAAGTGGAGTCTTTGGGCTGTACAAGTGCCAGCTGGGTCTGGAGGCTTGGTGGAGCTGCAACTCCTACTCTACAGCTCAATGGACTCACCCAGGACACACAATGGGGAGATGATGATGGACAACAGCTATCCCAGGGAATGGAGAGAGTCTGCAGCTGCAGGCCAGGTAGTCCCATCTTATCCTTGGGATATAAGACCCTCTCACTTGGAGGTGGAGTGGATATCACTATCTCAGACTCCTCAGGATTAGGGGGAGTGCTATGGACTAGAGTGGACTTACTGGTATTCTGTTATAGACTTGTGATTCATTCAATGGAAGAAATTACAACATTAATTTGGAGCCAGTGGCCACTGGACACTTTGGGGACAGAGAGAGGGAAAAGCAGTTGTAATACAGAGGCTTTTTTGGGACTTGAGAATTATCCTGAGTGACATTGCAATGACAGATATAGGCCATTTTATATCAACATATAACATGCAGAACTGTGTGGGATAGAGTGTGGTCTACAATGTGAACTATGGTACATGCTTAGTGGCAAAGCCCCAAGATGTATATATCTATTGAAGATGATGTGCTGCACTGACAAAGGATGTTTATGCTGGAGGTTGTGGGAGGTGTCAGAGGTGGGGCATATGGGAATCTCTATCATTTTTGTGTAACATTTTTGTAATCTAATTATATTAAAATTTTTTTCTAAAATTAAAAACATAAGAAAAGAGAAACATAATTTCTAATTACCAAGCTCAGCCTAAAAATGTGTGTCTTTGAGTCTATTTGCCCACCTTTCCAATGTGCAAGTATATCACATCCTGATTAGATTCCACACTGTTATTTCAGTGACAACTATGTCATCTAGTGATCCTGACACAGTTGTCAATCAGGAGTGAGACCAATTTTTTAATCACCATTATATTTAAAATCCAAGAAAATTGTATTTTGGACCTTATTTTGAATTAAATACTCTCTTTGAACTTGTTAATTTTGTGTCCTAGTATTATTAGTTTATTGGTGATTTTTATTTTATCTCTTTCAAAATTGCTGTTCTTTATCAACTCTTTTGTTTGATATCCTGGGTATGTTTACACATCATTTATTTCATAAAATTTTTCCTTTTACCAATTTCCCTTCCTTTATGATGGCATGAATACTTGCTAGTATGTAAAGTGTGGCATCAAAAGGGTTGGGAGCTGAATTGGATTTTCTTGTCTTTTATGACTAATTGTTCCATTGTTTCTCCAGAAAGTAAAGGGTATATGCACATATTCTACATCTCCATCCCTGTTTTCGTCTTTGTCTCTCTTTCATTCCTGTCTTTTTTTTTCCAATCTGTTTCTACTCCAGGTATTCACATTTTCTACATTATCCTAAGTGTTTTATAGTTACTCATGGTTGAAGCTCTTAGCTATTGTTTGGACCTTTGAACACACAAATGGACTTAGTTGACAAAGTGTGTCAATATTTTTAAGATCTACAACCATTTGTTTTGGAATGTTCCCAATTTCTTTCACTGAAGAAGTAGAAAATACATTTTCCCTTATATTAGGTATTCCCCTGGGTCATATCATAAAATAAAGATATAATGCATGTGGACAAACAAAATGGCAAATCTTTATAACAAAATTATTTGCCTCTTTTCTCCCTCCTGACATTCCAATGAGATAATTCCCTTGGTTTGATGATCTCAGTCTAAGAATCCCAGAACTCTAAAGCTTTACTCAGCCATAACATTATACAGTAGCTAATTAGTCACCTTTCTCAAAATAGCAGCATTTTATTTAGCTTTTTGTCCTAGGGAGGGTGGATGGTGTGAGGTGGTTAAGCCTCATGCACAGGAGGAAACCTGCTTTGGGTAATTTTCCTGACTCCTTCACCATGCTGTCTTCTGTGGATTTTTGATAGTTTAGGTGGGTGGTGCTGGTGGTGGAAAGGGTTTGTAAGAGGTAGTGGACTCCCCTCTATGACAAGAAAAACTCTATCCTCTGATTTCTATGCCTCCAGAAAGGTAGGATGAAATAGCAAGAGCAGAATGAGCAGGAATTTCACAAGACAGGAGAGTTGGGACCATTTTATGGAGAAAGGCATTTGAAAGAAAGTGTGGCTGATTTTATTGGGGATCCACATTTGAGAATCAAGGTATGAGAGAAAGAATTATCACCTTAACCTTATAGTTACTGTCCTTGGTTTTAAGTTCTTTGATGCTTCTTCTTCCTATTTTCTCCATTTAAAGGCTTCACTTATTTTATAATATTTTCATTTCTTTTATTTTTGGCTTCACAAGCTATATCATCTAGCACGTAATTTGGTGAAACAATTTCTAGGTAACCTCTAGTCACTAAGGAGACCTCTGTCTCTTTTGTGATACCTCATCTGCTCATATGGCAAAACCAAACAACCAAGCAACAAACCAAAAATACACTACGTTAAAAGTCTAATGTAACATTCTTGAAAGGTTTCACAAAAGTACTCCTTGCTGCTTTTCTCCAAGTTCAACATATCCATCTTCAAGAAGATTGTCATGGATGCTTGGAAACCTTTCTATTTATTGCTGCTGTTAATTACATTTTAAATATTTTGTAACAATTTTATTAATTTTTTTTTGCAAAAAACTTTTCCACCTACATTGTGGAATTTATCATTTATAATTTTTCTGTTTATAACTTGTCACCATTCATTACATACTATATTTTTTATTCTATTTCTACTCTTTGATTCAGCTGCTCTGTTTTTAGTGTTAGAGCACTAAACCCATGAATTTTTCTTAATCTTTTCCTTTTGTATCACTCTGTAGCATATGAAAGTTACCACCACTCTTTTTCACTCCTTTCTACTTTGTCTCCTGTTGCAGTGCATGGAAGCTGAACTTTTTAAAAAGCAGGTATTAAATAAAAATAGTAACAGTAGTGATATAATAATGGTGATTATAAATATATGTTATTCTTTAACAAGTCTTCCTTTCTTATGACTTCAAATTCTAAATGATTCCTAAATTTTTCTCTGTTTTGACTTTTCATGCCTATCATTTGTTATGGCTTCTTAATGAATAAATGAGCCCTTCACTTTGCTAAATCTTTTCTGATACTGAACCTTGTTGTATTTGTTTCTTTCCCTTTCTCATCAATACTAGCCCCTTCAAATTGTAGTAATAACCTGTGGGTTTAAAATTTGACTCTCCCACTAGGAACTGTGATATCATGGGTAAGTCAAGTTATGTATGGGTTAAATGTTTGTGTGTATATAATGAAGTATGCTTCTGAGAAAAATGATGAGTTATTGTTTTAGATCATGAAAAAATGCCATGTTACATGATGTCATGAAAACTGCACTGAATTTGCATTAGAAGACCCGATTTTTGGTTCTTAACAACCTGGCTCTATGGTTTGGGGTAAGTTGCCAATTGCCCTGAGCTTCAGATTCCTCACTTATAAAGGAAAATAATTCTACTGTCTGATATATTCCTGCCCTTCTCCCAGGAACCGGTGGTTGTGAACATATATGAAGGCCTTTGGTATATATTGTGCCTGCTCTAAAATGTCATTATTACCTATTTTAGAAATCTTTAAAATCTGATGAAAGCAAATCTATATTGTATTCTTTGCCTTTATGAAGGTTACAGGAGATCACTGCGAATTTTTCATGGAGCCTGGAAAACAGAAGCTGCTTCTCTGTCTGTCTCTCTCTGTTTTTCCTTTGAATACTTTTGTTGTTCTCTAAGACTTCATCATTTTAAACCAAGGGCCTGTATCAAATTTGCAAAGAGGTTTCTACATTATTCAGCTGGGCATTTTTGGCAGGAATATTAGGTACTCTCTTGTTGGAAATAGTTGGAAAATCTCTTAACACTCAATTTGAATTAGAAAATATCTTTTATGCATGTTGGACTCAATAGAAAAAAGATGTTAATTTATAAAATTAGAAACTGTGGCATATTACAGCCCTAAAGAAATGACTTTGCCTCAGGAAGTGTTATTAATCCAATAATTAAGAAATCTTTACTGTTAGTTTCACTCTCTATGGCAGTTTGATATTATTTATGAATTCCCAAAAGAGATATTGATTATGTTTGTAAACTGGTCTGTTTCTCTGGGCATGGTACCCTTTGGTTGTGTGAGATTCACTTGAGACATCTGATTAAATTATCTTAAGATTAGGCCTTTAATGCAACCATGTCATTAGAGTGGGGCTCAGTGTTGTCAGAGCCCCCTTGGGTTGATAAAACAGACTCACAGAGAAGTAGACCCACAGAGAGGCAGAGAGGGCTTCATTGACACACCCTGGGAAGAGAGATGAGCCTTATAGCCTACAGCTGACCTTGTGAAAAGACCAGTGCAGCTGAGCTTGGAAAGAAATGAGCCCTGGGGAGAGTGACTAGCCTTAAGCCAGCCTACAGCTGAGATTGGAAGAAGCTGGGACCATGCAGCCTTAAGAGGAAGAAGGAAGGCTGTCATCTTGCATCAACATGTGGCAACAGAGTTTGGTGAGAAAGTACCTCTTATGGTACCTTGAGTTGGACTCTTTAGGGCCTTGTGACTATGAGCTTTGACCTCAAATAAATACCCTTTATAAAAGCCAACAGAGTTCTGTTGCATCAGCACCCCTTTGGCTGACTAATAAACACTGTATTCTAGGAAACAAAGAAGACAGAAAAAATTGTCCTTATCCTCCTCAAACTTACAATATTTTTGTGGAAAGAGAATCTATAAAAATGAAAACATTGGAGGAAGATGATTAGTAGCAAAGGATTTTCTCTATTGAAGAAAGTACATTGATCTGTCTTCTCAGAACACCTTATTTTCTCTCAGCTTATCAAAATACTACTAATTTTCAAACCTTACACCAAACCCTTGAGCCATTTTAAAGTTTTCTTTGAATTTCCCAGTAGAAACTGCTGTATCCTTACTTGCCAACAATAAATACCTGGAACTTCTATGTTGTGAAATATTGAGGTTTATTTATTATGTGGGAGTTTATTAGTTTTCCAAATAAATTTTAAGTTTACTGACTTTAGTAGTGAGAGAAGGAAAAGATTATTATGACCTAGAACACCATGGACAATTTCAAGGAGAAAATGAGGTTTTTGTTAACATTTAAAGATTTCCAATGACTGGAAATGTTCAATGGTGTGCACTGTCCAATAAATACCTACTAGCCATGTGCTAGCATAACTGAGGTAGTAGACTTTTTAAAAATTTCATCTAATAACATATTTGACTAGAAATTACTGAATTGAATTGAATGTTTGAGAGTTTGGATTGTATCTTCTCCCTTTATTATTTACCTATTATGTAGAATCCAAAGCCATATCTAGATTAAAAAAAATGAGTTTCTCTGTTTATAAGTACTTGTGTGTCCCTTACTGGATTGTTACCATCTCATTTGAATAAATGAGAAACTTGGACTGGATAATTTCTGGGGCATTTGTGTGGTAGTAGTTCTATGACTAATTTTAATCATCAAGTGAAATGAATGTGTGTGTATGTAAATATAAAGAAAATATTAAAGGCAAAACGTTGGTATTGAATTTTTTCATAATGTTGGGTTTCTCTTGCCCTCTCCTTTCAGAACCAAAACTCAGGTTTCTTATGTATTCATGTACTTTTATTTTTATCAAAATTTTATTGTTTCTGCTCCAAACTCCCTCTGTTCTCTTTTCTCAACACAGCTTACCTTTGGCAGTATGCTTAAATGTTGCATATTGTGGAGGGATTGAGGCACAGAAGTGTTTGACTCACAGGTAGAAGATTACCTCTTCCATGTGCTAGTAACTATTCCTACATGAATAGGGAAGAGTCAGGGACACCCATGTAGTAACCAAGGTTTTTGTCAGGGAACTGTCAAAATTGGCATTGCGTGGTTTGAAGCAGAGAGTTGAGATAAAAGAGGCTAAAACCAGTGGATGTAGGACGGGAGAAGGTTTTATGACAAAGGAAAGGTTAGTGTGCATTTCTTCATCTTCTGCAATCTCTAGGAGCTTAGGAT
>PVKH010001938.1:0-28694 GCA_004027955.1 Chaetophractus vellerosus
GGGGGGGGGGGGATATGTAAAATATATATAAAATAAAATAAAATAAATAATAATAATGATTTTAAAAAGACACAGATTGTCAGAATGGATAAAAAAACTATAAAAAAGAAAAGAACAATTTGAAAGCCTACAAATAAAAGTTATAGAGCCTATGGGAATGGAAGACACAATGGATGAGATAAAAAATGCTTTAGAGCAATATAAAAGCAGATTTGCATTGGTTGAGTACAGAATAAGTGAGCTGGTGGACAGAGCATCTGAAATTGAAAGGACAGGAGAACAGAAAGGAAAGAATGGAAAAAATGGAACAAGGTTGCAGGGAACTGAATGACATGAAATGCACAAACATACACATTAAAAGTGTCCCAGAAGGAGAAGAAAACAGAAAAGGGGCAGAAAGAATATTTGAGGAAATAGTGATCCAAAACTTCCAAACCCTTATAAAAGACATAGATATCAATCTCCAAGAAGGACAACATACCTCAAATAGAATAAATCTGAATAGACCTATTAAGAAATGCCTACTATTCAGAATGTCAAATACTAGAGATAAAGAGAGGATTCTGAAAGCAGCAAGAGAAAAGCAATGCATTACAAACAAGGGAAGCTCAATAAGACTAAGTGCTGATCTCTCATCAGAAACCATTGGAGTGATAAGGTAGTGCTATGATATATTCAAAGTTCTGAAGAGAAAAATAAACTGTCAACCAAGAATTCTTTTTCCAGCAAAACTGTCCTTCAAAAACAAGTGTGACTTTAAAGTTTTCCCAGATAAACAAAAACTGAGAGAGTTTGTTACCAAAAGATTGGATTTACAAGAGATACTAAAGGGAGTTCTGCAGCCTGAAAGGAAAAGACAAAGGTGAGAGACTTGGAGAAGAGTGTAGAAATAAAGATTATTAGTAAGGGTAACTTAAAGGGTAAAAAGACAGACAAAAAAAAGTAAGGTATGACAATGGAAAGTCAAATGATAAAATGGACAAAGTAATGCCTTTACAGTAATAACAGTGAATGTTAATGGATTGAACTCCCCAAACAAATGACATAATCTGACACAATGGATAAAAAATCTGAGCCATCTATATGCTGTCTACAAGAGACTCACCTTAGATGCAATGACACAATCAGGCTGAAAGTGAAAGGTTGGAAAAATATATTCCCAGATATAGTAACCAAAAGAGATCTGGCATAGTGATAGCAATATCGGACAAAAAAGATATTAAATGCAAAACTTAATACGAGACAAAGAAGGTCAGTATATATTAATAAAAGAGGCAATTCACAAGAAGAAATAATCATAAATATTTATGCACCTAACTTGGGTGCCCCAAAATACATGAAAAACATACTGGGAAAAACTGAAGGGAGAAAGAAATGTTTCTACAATAATAGTTGAAGACTACAATACACCACTCTCAGCACTGGATAAAACATCTGGACAGAGGATAAATAAGGAAAGAGAGCTTAATATGATAAACAAACTAGGCCTAACATTTATAGAGCATTACACCCCAAAACAGCAGGATATACATTCGTCTCAAGTGCTCATGGATCTTTCTCCAGGATAGATCATATGTTAGGTCACAAGACAGGCCTCAATAAATTTAAAAGACTAAATTTTAAAAAGCACTTTCTCTGATCACAATAGAATGAAGCTGGAAATCAAGAAAGGTGGAAAAAGGGAAATTTCACAAATATATGGAGATTAAACAATAATTCTTAAATAATCAGTGGGTCAAAGAAGAAATTGCAAGAGAAATCAGTAATATCTCGACATGAATGAAAATGAGAACACAACATATCAAAACTTATAGGATACAGTGAAGGCAGTGCTAAGAAGGAAATTTATAGCCCTCAATGCTTACATTAAAAAAGAAGAAAGAGCTAAAATTGAATATCTAATTGCACACCAGGAAGAAATAGAAAAAGAACAGCAAACTAACCCCAGAGCAAACAGAAGGAATGAAATAATAAATATTAGAGCAGAAATAAATGAAATTGAGGACAAAAAGCAAAACAAAACCAACACAATTGAATCAACAAACCAAAAGCTGGTTCTTCAAGATGAACAAAATTGACAAACCCACAGCTAGATTGATCCTGCAGAAATAAAAGATATCATAAGAGGATGCTATGAACAACTGTACACCAACAAACTAGACAATAAAGACGAAATGGTCAAATTCCCAGAAACACATGAACAATCTACACTGCCCCTAGAAGAAAGAGAAGACCTCAACATACCAATAACAAGTAAAGTGAATGAAACAGTAACTAAAATCCTCCCCAAAATGAACAGCCCAGGACTACATTGCCTCACAGGTGAATTCTACCAATCATTCAAAGAGGATCTAATACTAATCTTGCTCAAACTCTTCCCAAAAATTGAACAAAAGGGAACAGTACCAAATTCATTCTATGAAGCCAACATCATCCTAATACCAAAGCCAGATAAAGATACCAGGAAAAAAGAAAATTACAGACCAATTTCTCTAATGAATATAGAAGCAAAAATCCTCATCAAAATACTTGCTATATGAATCCAAAAGCACATAATAAGAATCATATACCATGATTGAGGGTGGTTCAATGCAAGAAAATCAATTAGTGTAATACACAACATTAATAAATTTAAGAGGAAAAATCACATGATCTTCTCAATTGACAAGGAAAGGACATTTGACAAAATACAGCATCCTTTCTTGATTAAAAACACTCCAAAAGATAGGAATAGAAGGAAGCTTTCTCAATATGGTAAAGTGCATATATGAAAAATCCACAGCTAGCATTGTACTCAATGGTGAAAAATTGAAAGCTTCCCTCTGAGATAGGAACAAGAAAAGGATGACCAATGTCACTACTGTTATTCAATATTGTGCTAGAAGTTCTAGCCAGAGTAGTTAGGCAAGAAACAGAAATAAAAGGCACTCAAATAGAAAAGGAAGAAGTAAACTTTTTGCTATTTGCTGATGATATGATCCTATATCTAGAAAATTCCAAGAAATATACAACAAACTACTAGAACTAATAGACAAGTTCAGCAATGTGGCAGGATACAAGATTAAGATGCAAAAATCAGTAGGATTTAAATACACTTCTAGTGAGCAATCTGAGGAGGAAGTAAGAAAAACATTATATTTACAAAAGCAAATAAAAGAATCAAATATTTGGGAATAAATTTAACCAAAGACATAAAGGACCTATATTCAGAAAACTGTAAAACAACAACAAAGAAGATCTAAATGAATAGAAGGACATTATGTGTTCATGGACTTGAAGTCTAAATAGCATTAAAATGTCAATTCTTGTACTGATTTACAGATTCAACAAAATCCCAATAAAACTTCCAACTGTTTTTGCAGAAATGGAAAAGCCAATTATCAAAGTTATTTGGAAAGGTAAGGGGCCCCAAATAGCCAAAAAATATCTTTAAATAGAAGAACGAAGTTGGAGAACTCTCACTTCCTGAATTTAAAGTATATTACTTAGCTGCAGTGGTAAAATAGCATGGTACTGGCATAAATATAGACATATTGATGAATGGAACAAAATTGAGAATTCAGAAATAGACCCTTGCATATATGGTCAAGTGATTTGACAAGGCTATCAATCCCACCCAGCTGGGTCAGAAGAGTCTATTCAACAAATAGTACTGGGAACACTGGATATCCATAGCCAAAAGAAAGAAAGAGGACCTTTATTCTCAAATCTTATACAAAAATTAACTCAGAATGGGTGAAGAACCTAAATATAAAAACTAGAACCATAAAGCTCCTAGAAGAAAATGTAGGGAAACATATTCAAGACCTTCTGGTAGGTGGTGGTTTCTCAAACTGTAAAGCACAAGCAATGAGAGAAAAAATAGACAAATGGGACCTCAAAATTAAACACTTTTGCTCTTTGAATGACTTTTTTAAGGTAAAATGGTAGCCTACTCATTGGGAGAAAATTTTTGGAAACCACATAACCAATAAGGGTTTGATCTCCATGTTATATAAGAGGTCATACAAACTAAAGAATAAAAAGACAAACAACCCAAATAAAAAATGGGCAAAAGACTTGAACAGAAATTTTTCTAAAGAAGAAATACAAATGGCCAAAAAGCATATGAAAAGACATGCAGCATCACTAGCTATTAAGGAAACGCAGATCAAAACTACAATGAGATATCATTTCATGCGTTACAGAATGGCCATTATTAAAAAAAAAAGAACAAAAAACTATAAGTGCTGTAGAAGATGTGGAGAAATAGGAACACTCCTTCACTGTTGGTGGGAATGTAAAATGGTATAGCCTCTGTGTAAGAAAGTTTGGCAGTTCTTCAGGAAGCTAAATATAGAACTGCCATATGATCTGGCAATCCCACGATTACCAATATATTCAGAAGAATTGAAAGCAAGGATATGAACAGACATTTGCACACTGATGTTCATAATGGCATTATTCACAATTGCTAAAAGATGGAAACAACTCAGGTGTCCATTAACCAAAGAATGGATAAAATATGGTATATACAAAAAATGGAATACTATTCAGCTGTAGGAAGATATGAACTTGGGATGCATATGACAACATGGATGAACCTTGAGGACATTATGTTGAATGAAATAAGCCAGACACAAAGCAACAAGTATTGTATTGTCTCACTAATATGAACTAAATACGATGAGTTAAATTCATGGAGTTAAATTATAGAGTATAGGTTACTAGGAGATAAAATGTGTGTTGAGATGGGGGACCTGATGCTGAATGTATGTAGTACGTTTAATAAGAGGGATTGTAAATTTGGGGAAATGGTTAGAATTGATGGTAACACATTATAGTCAGTATAATCAACACAGCTGATTTATAAACATGATTGTGGCTGAAAAAGGTAGTCTAAGGAGGTTAATGTCAATTTAAAGAAAGCTAGAGGATTATCTAGGGACTGTATAACAGTGATTTTGGAGGTAGAGGATGATTCTGGTTAATAGTACAAATACAAGAATGTTCCTTTACTACAAGGTGTTAAGAATATGGAGATACATGGGAAAAATACAACTAATGAAATGTATAGACTATAAAACAGTATTATTATAATATTTTTACAGCAATGGCAAAGAAGGTACTATATCAGTGCTAAGGGTTAGTAATGGGTGGATATTAGGGGATGGGACTTTTTCCTTTTGGATTAATGAAAATGTTCTGAAATGGACTGAGCTGATGATGCCACAGCTCTGTGATGAAACTGAGAGTCACTGACTATACACTCATGTGGAGTGGAATTGCTGGGTCATAAGGTAAGTACATGTTTAACTTTGCAGCTAAATACCAAGCTGTTTACCATGTGGCTGCACCATTTTATAAAACTTTTTATATACTTCTAAATATGTTTTCCACCTCTTTTCAAAGCTTTATATATTTAGGTAACATAGTTTTTTGATGTTTTAAAACAAATTCATTTATCACTTTTACTGGTGTGAAGCAATAGAAAATTTAAATTTGGATCTAGCAATATTGCTAAACTCTCCTATTACTTATAGTAAGTTCTCGGTAGAATTTCGGAGCCATTTAATAATAATAATTTTATTTCTTCTCTCCAATTCTCACTGGTTTCCTTTCTTTTTTACTGAATCTCCTCCTCAATGCAATAAGAAAATTAATGAAAAACTATAGCAGTAGTTGTGGTTATTTACACATGTTACGGTTGTCTTCATATAAACTAGAGAAAATATTAAAACTTTCAAGAGTACTAGGGAAGGGAAATGTGTATCAAATCAGTATAAAAATTCATTTCTTTTCTATACACTGGCAATTGAAAAGATAATTTTAAAAAGATGCAATTTACAATCATCATAAAATAAAAGATATCCAGGAATAATGCTAACAAATTTGTAGAAGCCCTGTATGTTGAAAGTGATATAGCATATGGAAAGATGATAAACACCTAAAAAACCTCCTAAATATTCATAGCAAAATACACAGGATAAACATAGTTCTTTCCAAATTGTTTTATAGACTCAGTGTAATTTCAGTAAAATCCAAACTGTATATTTTGTAAATGTTAGCAGCTGATTTAAAAATTGATATGGAAGGAGAAATGGTCAAGAACAAGCAAGTCACTATTGCAGTGGAATAATAATGGGATGACACTTTGCCTAACAGATATCAAGATTATGTAAAGCCATAATAATTAATATAGGGAAGTATTAACACAGATACAGACAAATTGATCAATGGACTATAAAAGAGTGATCATGTATTTATGGATTCTTGCTAGGGAAGGCATTTTAAAACCATATTCAAAAAATACAAGCCATGAGCAAAAATATTTATAAAAGAGACTTGATAATTTCTATTCATCAGAATATACCATAAAAGAAAAGACACAAACTGAAAGTACATGTCTGCAAAATGTAGGACATAAAAGAGATGATTATCCAGAATATATAAAAAAATGGATACAAGTAAATAAGAAAATGACAAATAATGCCTCCCCTCCTTGGGTTAAAATTATGAATAGTCACGCGTTTTAGAAAAAAATCCATATTGCCAGTAAATGTTTGAAATGTTTTTATAATTTGCACAATCGAATCAGTAATTAATGTCCCAACAACATAACATTTTACAAGTCTTTTGATTGACTAGAAGTGGGAAAACATGCATACATATACATAATTATAGTGAAGGATATAGATCAAAAGAAACTCTTGATTACTGATGATTAAATTGTGAATTGCAATTTGGCATCATCCTTTGTAAAGGTGATTATTGACCTAAACTATGAGTCATCAATTCTAAGAGCATATATTCCTAGGTATATATACTCTAGAGAAAATCTTTGTCATGTGCACCAGGAAGCTTATACTTGATTGTTTTGGTCAGGACTGTTTGTAATAATGAAAAACTGAAAACAATAATGACCACTGATGGCAAAATGTATAAATAAATTGTGGCATACTCACATAATGGAATATTTTACAGCCATGAAAATATATTGTGGCTATATGCAACAGTATAATGAACCTTAGAAACATAATACTGAGGAAATAATAAGTTCAGGATAACTCGTAACATACTGTAAGATGTTTTTATAAAGTTCACAAAAGAAGCAAATCTGTTACAAGTATTGGTTAGGAATACATATATCATTGAGAAAACTCATTAATTTTAAAAAGCAAGAGAATTATTAAGTAAAAATTCATGGTAGTGGTTGCCTTGCAAGAGATGACAGAAGATAAGATAGGGGAAAATTCCATAAGTATAAGTTATTGGTAATATTCTGTACTTTGACTAGAGAGAGGAATCTTTTAAAATTTAATTATAACTTTAGCCATAAAAATTCATTTGTGTTTAATATTTCCCCCTTTTGGTCAAGGTCTTTTTCCAGATGCACTGCTAGTTGGTGCTTGGCAACAATCCCTCAGTGCCAAGGAGGCTCATCCTCAGGAGTCATGTCCCACACCGGGGGGAAGGTAGTGCATCTATATGCCAAGTTTGGCTTAGAGAAAGGCCACATCTGAACAACACAGAGGCTTTCAGGAGGTGACTCTTAGGTAGTATACAATACTAGGCTAAGGAGGGAGGGCATTCCAGAGGTTACGCTAATGCACATCTCAGCAGGATCTCATTGACTGCCATAGTAAACAGTGCCTCAAACAGTGGGGCTCCTGAGGGCTCTAGAGACATCCAGACACTATAAGCAGGACAAACAAGCTCAGGAATTTGGCACCCTGGCAGTGGGCCTTACTCTGGAATTTATGCTACCCAGTGTAACAGACTTAGGCTCATTTATAGTTTCCCTACACATGGCTCTTCTGCCCCTTTTATTTGAACCTATAATTAGCACTATACTTGTTAAATATATGTCTCAGAGACTTAAATCTTTGGTCCATTCATGTGCCAGTTGAGTCCTGAATCTCAGCAGAGTTGTAACACTTACTCTTCAGTTCACTGGACTCACCCAAGACAACTAACAAGGAGATAATGATGGACAACACCCATCCCAAGGAACAGAGTGTCTGCAACTGCAAGCAAGATAGTTTCATCCATCTGCCCCATGGGCCTAGGCTCCTCTCAATTAGAAACAGACAGAGTGGGCATCACCCAACCCCCAAATCCTCAAGATTGGGGAATGAACAATGGACTAAAGCAGACTTATTATTATTTTTTTAATTAATTAATTTTTTTAAAGATACATCGATTACATAAATGTTACACAAAAATTTTAGGGGTACCTATATGCCCCACCTCCCACACCTCCCACAACCTCCCACATACACATTCTTCATTTGTGTGGCACATCACCTGCAATAGATATACGCATTTAGGGTCTTTGCCACTAAGCATAGACCATAGTTCACATTGTAGACCACACTCTCTTAGAGTTATTATTCTATTACAGACTTATTGTTATTCTGGCAATGGAAGAACTTTTATCATTGATATAATGGCAGTAGATACCAGAGTTTCTGAGGGGAGGGAGAGGGAAGAATAGGTGTAATATGGGGGCATTTTCAGGACATTGGAATTGTCCTGCATGACATCAGAATGACAGATACAGGCCATTATATATTTTGTCATAACCTACAAAATTGTGCAGGATAGAGTATAAACTATAATGTAAAGTATAGTCCAAAGTTAGTAGCAATGTTTCAATATGTGTTCTTCAGTTTTAGCAAAGGTACCACACTAATGAAGGATGTTGTTAATGTGGGAAGGTGGGGGAGGGGGAGGGGGTGGGGCATATGGGAATCCCCTTGTTGTGTTGGTTGTTTTTTGTTTTTTTTTTTTGAGGTCCTGGGGCTGAGGATTGAAACTGGGACCTTGTATGTGGAAAGCTGGAACTCAACCACGGAGGCACATTGGCTCCCCTGAGTTGGCTTTTTTGTTTGTTTGCTTGTTGTTTGCCTTTTTGTTTTTTAGGAAGTACTTCCCATGTGGGAAGCAAGAACTTACCCACTTGAGGCACTGCTGCTTCCCCCTGTATTTTTATGTAACATTTATGTAATCTAAAGCTTCTTTAAAATTAAAAAATAAAATAAATTAAAATAAAAAATTAAATATAACTTTATAACAATGTAATTTTTATAAAACATAGTTTTTCTTCCAAATAATATATTTTAAAACATAAGTAATAGTTATCACCAAAATAGTATAGGGTGCTAAAATTTAATGGATACCTTTACATAAATATATTCTGGAGATAATAAATATCCTATACAAGGATGTAATAATCAATGACAACAACGAAACAAAATGGCAGATAAGTAAAATTAGTAAGTTTTAGATAAGCACTTCTTAGCCATAGAATTTTCCCAGGTTAATATTCATTGTTTCGTTCCTTTGGGATGGAATTACTTTGTGATTCATGCACTTTTGAGCGTGCCTCCAGCTCAGTAAGAGGCAGTGCAAGTGCAAAACAATAACCCTTAGATCATGGAGCTTGTCCTAGAAGGGGAATCTTGAAATTTCAGAAAGGGAGTATGACTTGCAAGTTGATCTGAATCCTTCATTGCCCTTGAAATTATGATAATTGCCAGGGTTCAGTTATGGCTTATAGTAAAAAGGGGATGTGTACCAGACCTGCCATTCCTTTCTGTCTCTGTTCTGTCTTTTTGGCTAATGGTAAATGACTGGATGATGTAGGATTAATAGTAGGGGAAATAATCATTTTAACTGATGGTTGGTGGCATTTAAATCATTTCCCACTTTAGCATTCTTTCCTCCTCATTGCAATTTTGAATTTTTCCCCCTAGATTTATTCTATTGTATTCTCTTTTCCAGATCTGGTAGTGATCCTGAAAAAACTCTCATCCCTGTTCCGGATTCAAGTGAAATAAATTATATCCTAAACTGGTGAAAATTATAAAAGACAACAATTAGTCTTTAATTGCTTTCTGTATTCTTTTATACGTTTTTCTAAATGCCTACCTATGCCAAATAAATATCTGAGTGGGTTGATTAATTGATGCTTATGCAAAATCCCAGGTCTTCCGGGGTAGTTTAAAAAAGATCTTAAATAGAGCTCACCATTAATGGGCAGGTTTGATTTCAGATCCTCCATTTCTTTTTCTGTGAGATTAAATCCCAAGTTTCCCAAAACGAAGTCCAGTTTATTGACATCAATAGTCCCTCCTTGAGAAAACGAGAGGAATGTGAGAAAATCTGATGGACCCAAAGCTCTTAATTTCTAGGTATTATGGTTATCATTTTCAGCAGGAAGATCAAGGCCCTAGAGTATAAAGAGGTTCTATAATGAAGTTAAAAACAGAACCTCTTTCCTTAGATGGATCTTGGAGACAGGCTTATACAATATGCATGTAATAAGAGGTTATGTCACTATTTAATAATTCACAGCAAAGGGAAAAGGAATTGAATACTTCTCGACAAGCAGATGGTTCATATTTGTTTACTTTTCCAGGTTAGTTGAACAACTTCCAACTAAACTCCCTGAACAGTTTTCACATAGTTTCATTGTTCAGAAATACTTTTTCTTTTCTGCCAAATCAGAGAAAATTCTTTTAAAATCCAATGTGAACATACTTTGCTAAGAGCTAATTTTGAGAGGAAACTAGGAACGACATCATTATTTAAGTATTTTGGCAAGATTCACAATTTAATGTCTAGGAAAGAGTACAGTGTATATATATTTGCCCCTCAGTTTCAAGTGGCTTCTCATTATGATTTTCACTTACCTTTAAGAGACTTCAAATGATCCATTAATCTATTCATGTAGACTTTTCCATTAGCTACAAAAGACATATAAATCAGGTCACATGCCAGTGATGTGAAAATTCACCATGGCAGCAAAAGTCATTATTTAAGTTATACAGGATTTGTAATTTGTCCTAGAAAATTTCCAATTTACTTTGAAATTTAAAAAAATATATGTAAAAATAACAAATAAAATACAAAAAATTTTTAATTGAAATAATAAAAATTTTGGACATTGTGTCTTTCATCACTGTAAGATCTGTTGTCTTGTATGTAGAGTGGCATTTTCTTTTGTATATTCTCCCAGTATCTTACTTTTTTTCATCTTACCTTCAAAGAAGCTTTAGGTTATAGAAAAGTCACAGAGAATACAGGGGATTCCCATATACCCAACACCCACCCTTCTTCCCCTCTCCTGTCCCCAAATCCTCAAGATCGGGGAATGGACAATGGACTAAAGTACACTTAATATTTTTCTATTATAGACATTATTATTCTAGCAATGGAAGAACTTTTATCATTGATATAAAGGCAGTGGCCACCTGAGATTCTGAGGGGAGGAAGAGGGAAGAATAGGTGTAATATGGGGGCATTTTCGGGACACTGGAATTGTCCTGCATGACATTGTAATGACAGATAGAGGCCATTATATGTTTGTGTGGGATAGAGTGTAAACTGTAATGTAAACTATAGTCCAGGGTTAGTAGCAATGCTTCAAAACGTGTTCTTCAATTGTAACAAATGTATCACACTAATGAAGGATGTTGTTAATGTGGGAAAGAGTGGGAAGGGTAGGGAGTGGGGCATATGAGAATCCCCTATATTTTTTATGTAACATTTATGTAATCTAAGTAATCTAAAGCTTCTTTAAAAAAACTAATAAAAAAATAAAAAATATATGTAGCCACTCTATTCCATTGATGTCACCTAAGAATGTCATGGCTGGCAATCTATAATGCTTTAATGTACTCCTATTTTTATATTTCTTTCCATTTCTCCAATTTCCTTTTTCTACTCTCCACATAATTCTCAGTTTAACCTTTAGAATTTCCTTCAAAGGAATCAAGAGGTACAAAAGGTAATTCTTAACCTTTATTGTGAATTTGTGAATAAAGATGCTGGTGATATTCCCCACAAAAATATTTAACAGGCAGAATTCTTTTTAAGGTAAAGCTTGACTATTTATTTGCTTTTTTTCTCTAACATTATAAATTTATTTAAGTTTTTGTAAATGTATTTTAAGTTAGATCATATCATACATAGGTGTTATTTTTAAGTCTAATCTTTTTTTCTTTTTTCTTTTTGTTTAGATTCCTTCTTCCTCTTCTTTTCCATCCCTTCTCAGTCCCCAACTTCCCAGATAACAAGTTAGCATATTAGAATGTACCTTTACTTTGTATATGTGTATGTATGTGTGCATATACATACTTACATATATGATTACATGGACACGGGATAATTCATTCCAAATGATTTTGGAAATCATTTTTTCTATGCTATCTGAAAGGTATGTTATGGAAATTCTCACAAGCAAAATAAGAAATGTATGCTTCTTTTAAGACCATATTGATATTAAGAATCTTACCCTCACCTGGCAGATTTTTTACCAGCTCCTTATTTTCCTTATCTGTAAATGTTATTCCCATTTCTCCCAGAAAGTTTTCCACATCACTGCCATCAATCTCTCCTCCTTCAATGCAATCAAAATGGTGATAGATTGGTATACTGAGAAAGGTCTAATACTTCCAAAAACTTGAAAAAATACTGTTTTTTATTAAGCTTTAGTTACAATAGCTACATGAGCAGAAAAGCACACTGAGATTTGTCCAACATTATCAATGACTGTCATAGAAACAGAATTTTTTCCTTACTCTCAGTAATATGATAAATGTGATGAACTTTACAAGATGTAAATTAGGATATTGTAAGTAAAACACCCAAATATATTTTCAGGATACTATATCCCATAGTCTCTTAAAAATAAGGGAATCATTGTTTTGGTGAAAGTATTGCTTTTCATTTCCTGTGCTAATTGAAAGTTTGGTTTTAAAATTAGGAATGGTGACTATTATTGGAAAAGATTCCAGATACAAAAGAATTTGCAATCAGAACATTGCCTGAAGTTTACTGCTAAAATTCAGATACTCTTAAATTTAATTCCAGGCATTTACATACAAACATTCCATCACCACAAAAGAATAGCAGAATAATCAAGGCAATGAAAGAACGATGGGATGGTATAAAAACATAATACAATATAAAGACTTAAAACATTAGATTTTTAGTACTGTCTAATTAACCTGTAATAGTTTCCAGTGCTTCCATCAATGTATTGAGGTCAACCTTCCCATTAGCTGTAAGAAAATTCATAATTATGATATGGACAATACTATGAAAAGAGAAAATAGCTAAATTAAAGAATAGATTCCACCTACAATTTTATCTGAATCAACCAAAAATTTTTATGCAATGAATGGCAAGAATTCATTTTGTGAGCTAGAGGTTTAGCCCAAGAAAACTAATTTCTCTAAGTTTTAAACTTGTGGTAATGTTAGCATGGGCTAATGGTGTTGGTTTGGTTCTCTGGCAGCCCTTATTTCTGGGATAAACAGGACTTATGTTGAAAAAGAGACTCCACTTTTCACTTTGCCATTCACTAATACTATTCTTTAGTTATTTTAACTAATAAACTGGAATGGCTGGTGACATGTATAGGCGTTCTCAATATTTTGTTACCAATATACCTATAAAAATTAGACAAATATGTCTACCTTATATCTTTGGGCAAAATAAGTTAGAGAGTTATGGAAACATGGGAACTGTTCCAATATCAGGAAGGAATGACCGATCCCATCAGGGCCAGCTAGAAAATTTATGGGGCCTTATGCAAAATGAAGGCATGGAATCCCTTGTTCAAACCTCAGGAAAAAAATCTGTTTTTCATCCTTCCTGGTCTTTCTCTTAACCTGTCATTGTGTTTTTTTTTGTTTTTATACTTTGGCTATTTCGTGTTGCATTCTTTCAGCCATGAAACACTCTTGGGCCAGTACAGATCCTCACTGATGCCCAGTAGTCCAGTCTTAGGCCTTAGCCTGCATGGGTTCCCTGTTCTACCTGCTGCCAGGTTGATCCTGGCATCTCCAGTTCCCATGAGCTTCCCGCCCAAATGAATGACCACTAAAAGTATTACAACCTTTATGTGGGGATGCACTCGGAATCTGATGGGAGTGGACAAAAGACTTGACAAAGATGAACACAGCCCAGAGCTCTGAACAGCTACTGTCATTCCCTGCTGCAACATATCATCAGGTGTATGTGCCAGGTCCCTGTTGGGTGTGGGTAGAAGGGGGTGCAGCAGGGCTAAGAAGGGGAAAACTAAGGTGCCAGGAGGCATGGAGCATTTTGACCATGAGCCCGTCCTGGGGAGGCGACAGTGGGGTGGGGTTGCAGTAAGAAGCATGCATAGGCAGAGGCTCCAAATCCTCAGGGCATGCTGTATTATCCCAAGGGATTTCAATTACAAAACACAAATTCAAAGATAAAATTATAATGAATTTCAAGACGCAAAACAGAGCATTAAAGCCCAAGCGTGGGGCTTTCCTGAGCATGGGGCACTGCAGAACTAATATATTTTGCAAACCATGAAACTAACCCTGAACCCCATAGTCACACCCCAAAACAAAGTAGAGCAAAAAGGCCCACAGTACAAAGCAAACTGACTGGCTGACAAAAAGACTCAAGAGAAGGGCTAACTGCGTGGACTAAAACCCCACTCCTTAAAAGTTTATAAAATTAATGGATGATATTTTTAAGAAGAATGAAAATATACTGGTCACAAAAAAAGCAAATAAATACAGGCATACCTCATTTTATTGTGTTTCACTTTTTTGCACTTTGCAGATATTGCATTTTTTTTTTAAATTGAAGGTTTGTGGCTCTTTGTGTTGAGCAAGTCTATCAATACCATTTTTCCAATAGGATGTGCTCACTGTGTTTTTGTGTCACGTTTTGGTAATTCTCACAATATTTCAAACTTTTTCTTTGTTATTATAACTGTTATGGTGATCTGTGATCAGTGATTTTTTTTTTGTTCTCTTTTGTTTTGTTTTTTCTGTGTGATCAGTGATCTTTGATGTTACTATTATAATTGTTTTGGGTGCCATAAACTGCACCCATATAAGACCGTGAACTTAATAGATAAATGTTGTATGTGTTCTGACTGCTCCACTGATCAGTCATTCTCACATCTCTTTCCCTCTCCTCAAAACTTCTCATTCCCTGAGACATAACAGTATTGAAATTAGACCAATTAATAACCCTACAATAACCTCTAAGTGTTCAAGTGAATGGAAGAGTCAAATGTCTCTCACTTGCAATCAAAGGCTAGAAATGATTAAGCTTAGTAAGGATGGCATGTCAAAAGCTGAGACAGGCCAAAAGCTAGGCCTCTTGTGCCAAACAGTTAGCCAAATTGTGAATGCAAAGGAAAAGTTTTTGAAGTAAATTAAAGGGGCCACTCATTAAACACAAGAAAGATAAGAAAGCAAAGCAGTTTTATTGCTGCTATGGAGTAAGTAATGCTCTTCAATTTTATGAAGGCTGAGAGAGGTGAGGAAGCTGCAGAAGAAAAGAGGTTGGTTCATGAGATTTAAGGAAAGACGCTTTCTCCAAACTAAAAGTGAAGCAGCATGTCCTGATGTAGAAGCTACAGCACATTATCCAGCAGAGCTAAGATAATTGATGAAGATGACTACACTAGATTTTCAATGTAGACAAAACAGCTTTATATTGGAAGAAGAAGCCATCTAGACTTTCACAGCTAGAGGGGAGAAGTCAATGCCTGGTTTCAAAGCTTCAAAAGACAAGTTGGCTCTCTTTTTAGGGGTGAAAACAGCTGGTGGCTTGAAGCTGTGGCCAATGCTCATTAACCATTTGAAAATCTGAGGGTCCTTAAGGATTATAATAAATTTACTCTACCTGTGCTCTATAAATGTAACAACAAAGCCTGGATGACAACACATCTATCTGTTTACAATATGGTTTACTGAATATTTTAAGCCCACTCTTGAGACATACTGCTCAGAAAAAAAGATTCCTTTCAAAATATTACAGTTCATTGACAATGCACCTGGTGACCCAAGAACTCTGATCGAGATGTACAATGAGATCCATGTTGTTTGCATGCCTGCTAACACAACATCCATCCTGCAGCTCAAGGATCAAGGAGTAATTTCAACTTTCAAGTCTTATTAAGAAAAACATTTCATGAGGCTATAGTTGCCATATTTAGCGATTCCTCTGATGGAGCTGAACACAAAAAACTTTAAATCTTCTGTAAAGGACTGAGGCAGTTTGGTATTGTTTATGAATTCCAAAAATAGATTTTGGATTGTGTTTGTAAACTGGTCTATTCCTCTGGCGGTGTTAGATTGTATTAGATCCAAAGGTTTCACTTTTACTTTATTAAATCAAGATTAGGGCTTTTATTTGACCACATCATTAGGGCATGCAGGGTTGAGTTCCTACTCCCTTGGTGGGGATAAAACAGATTCACACATGGAAGTAGACAAACATGAAGGGTATACACAGGAAGAGAGAGTGCTCCATAAACATGGCCCTGGGAAAAGAGATGAGCTTGATGGTCTACAGCTGACCTTGTGGAGAGACCAGAGAAGCTGAGCCTGGAAAGAAATAAGCCCCAGGGAGAGTGATGAGCCTTATGCCAGCCTACAGTTGAGACTGGAAGAAGCTGGGACCACAGAGCCATAAGAGAGAGGAGGAAGGCTGAACCCGCCATCTTGCATCAACATGTGGCAACAGACTTTGGGTGAGAAAAGTACCTCTAATGGTACCTTGAGTTGGACTCTTTAGGACCTGGTGACTATAAGCCTCTACCCCAAATAAATACTCTTTACAAAAGCCAACAGAATTCTGGTACTTTGCATCAACACCCCGTTGGCTGACTAATACAAGGATTCACCATTCTAGATTCAATTAAGAACATTTGTGACTTATGGGAGGTCAAGATATCAATATTAACAGGAGTTTGGAAGAAGTTGATTCCAGCCCTCATAGATGACTTTGAGGTGTTCAAGACTTCAGTGGAGGAAGTAATTGCAGATGTGATATAAATAGTAAGAGAACTAGAATTAGAGGTGGAGTCTGAAGATGTGACTGAATTGCTGCAATCTCATGCTTAAACTTGAACATATGAGGAGTTGTTTTTATAGATGAGCAAAGAAAGTATTTTCTTGAGATACAGTCTATACCTGGCTAAGATGCTGTGAACACTGTTGAAATGACAACAAAGAAATTAGATTATTACATAAACTTAGTTGATAAAGTAGCAGCAGGGTTTGAGAGGATTGACTTCAATTTTGAAAGAAGTTCTACTATGGGTAAATTGCATTGCATGCTACAGAGAAAACTTTTGTGAAAGGAAAAGTCAATCGATGTGGAAAACTTCGTTGTTGATTTATTTTAAGAAATTACCACTCTGATCAGTCAACTGTGATCAACATCAAGGCAAGACCCTCCACCAGCAAAAAAGATTACAACTTGCTGAAGGCTCAGATGATGCTTAGCATTTTTTAGCAATGAAGTATTTTTAATTAAAGTATGCACATTATTTTTTTAAACACAATGTTATTGCACACTTAATACACTTCATTATAGTCTAAACATAACTTTTATATGCATTAGGAAATAAAAAATTCATGTGACTTGCTGTATTGCAATATTCACTCTATTGCAGTAGTCTGGAACTGAACCTGCAGTATCTCCGAGATATGCCTGTATATAAATAATAGAGTAAACAGAATCAACACCCAGTGACTAGGACTTGATGAAAACGAGCCTGAAATGAGGAGATTACAGAATTTGAGAGAGTGCAATAGAAGGAAAGAAGCCAAAGACTGAATCTGTATTCTGTATATGAACTAGTTTCCCCACTGTGGAATTAAGAATGTCTACATTGTGGCCAGTTATAGCCTTCTTGAAGAATTAAGCATTCTCAATTAGGGACAAAGCAAAACTATTTCCTGCAATGCTGTTTTTGGCTTGTTACATGAGAATGGGTTAAGTGATGAAAATGACTGGGAAACAGTCCTAGTTGTTTTATTTCTTTTGATTTGTTTTGATTTAATTTATTTATAGTCATTTGAAGTTTTCTCAGGGCATATTGCTTGGCTTGAAATCAGAGTGTGAGTATATATTCCAGGCAATTGTTAATGAATTTCTACCACTTCCATTCAGAAACATTTATTTCTTAGTCATTTGGGTCAGTCCCTCCACTAATTCATTCATCAGATATTTAAGGCCTGTCCAATCAGTGAAAAAAAACATGTTAAGTGTTATGGGTTGAATTGTGTTCCCCCAAAAGATATGTTGAGTCCTAAAGCCCAGTACCTTTGAATGT
Source organism: Chaetophractus vellerosus (assembly GCA_004027955.1). NCBI lineage: Eukaryota > Metazoa > Chordata > Mammalia > Cingulata > Chlamyphoridae > Chaetophractus > Chaetophractus vellerosus. The sequence continues at coordinate 18,113 of PVKH010001938.1, forward strand.
GATTTTATATGGAAATAGTGTCATTGAAGATGGAATTAGTTAAGTTGAAATGATGAGGAGACAGAAGGAGGCAGATCACCATGTTATGGTGACAGAAATTGAATTATGCATTATTGGAATGCTCCAGACTTCGGAGAAAGCTTGGCCCTGCCAATGCCTCGATTTTAGACTTGTAGCCTCCAAAACTGTGAGGAAATAAATTCCTATTGTTTAAGAGAAAAAAAAAAAGTCATACTGGAAAAGGGTGTGCCCTTATTCCAATATTAGTGGTGTCTTTTAAAAAGGGAGAAAAGACACAGATGCAGAGAGAATAAGGTCATGTGACAATAGAGGAAGAGATTAAAGTACTGCAGCTGCAAGCCAAGGAATGCCTAGGTTTGCCAGCAAACAACCAGAAGCTAGGAAGAGGCAAGGATGGATTATTTCCTACAGGTTTCAGAGAGTGCATGGTTCCGCTGATATCTTATTTTCAGACTTCTAGCCTCCACAACTGAGAGACAATACATTTCTGTTGTTTTAAGCCACCAAGTTTGTGGTACTTTGTTACTGCAACCCTAGAAAACAAATATGCTAGGTAATGGGTATAAAATATGAATAAAAATATGGTTCCTGCCAACATACACTCTCACATTTTAAGAGGAAACTGAAATAAAGTCTTCCATGTTAATACAATATGGTATAAATGCAATGTTGCAGCCATTTTGAAAAATGTAATGAAAAATGAGAAGTCAGGGAGAATAGGATAAGTTGTCTAGAGAAGGTCAGCTCTGAGGTGAGGCTGATTCTTTTAGAAGTATAAATTTTCAGTTCATTTGTTTGCGAAGATGTTTGTAGCAAAATATTGAGATGAGGGAAGGTATGCAATAGGATGCTATGGCATACGCATTACATTACAAAGAACACTTACTTATTTTTTTCTGCAAGAAACTTTTATTAAGACTTCCAAATATCAGGTACTATAGCAGGCATTGAGAAAAATTCCAAAAGGTGCTAAAAATAGCATAGTGTGTGCTTTAGAGTAGCTCAGTCTCTAATGGAGAGATAGATATAAAAGCAGATATTTGTTATCAATGAAATGGAGGGGAAAATATTTCTATTCAGTGAGTTAGGTAACATTCTTCTACCATCCTAGAATTCTGTTCATGTACAACTGGGGGGTTGACATGTCAGTGCAGCTACAGAGCAAAGTGAGAGGCAGAGAGTAATAAGAGATAATGCTGTAGGTCAAGGACCAATCCTGGAGACCTTTCAATATGCATGCTTGGACAAGAGAAATTAGAAATTTTTTTTTGGTAGAAAAATGGCATGCCACTGAAGAGATTTAAGCAGGGAAGCGGTATAGTTACATTTATATTTTAGAGGGAGTACTCTGATAGCACTAGAAAGCATAGATTGAAAAACAGATTACCTGTAGTTAGCGATGAGTTAATCTGAAAACGAATGGGCTGCAGGCAGATAGGGAGAGTGAGGAGTAAAGGATAATACAAAACATTCTAGCTTGCGTGAATGGAAAATGATGTGCTACCTACTAAGAGAGAACCCAATTTATGGCTTTTGTGGCTGGAAATTATGAAATTAGTTCTGAATATGGTGTAAGTAAGAATGTGTAACAAGAGTTTTGGATATATTAATTAATCTTTTATTGAAAGGAGAAACCTAGCTGAAGAACTGGAAATCTTCAACAAAAAAAGAATAGCTGAAAATATTTTCCAGGAAAAATATGTAAAAAACGAAATGATCCACAGAATAGAAGCCAGTGACTAAGAGTATGTTGTTAATGCGGTTAAACCTCTTGGTTCAGTCAACACATGGGTCAGTTAGCATTTCCATGTTCTATTTTCACAGACTGTACTCTCAATCTGAAAGGCTATATTTAAAATGCATACCACAATTCTCAATATTGCTGAGGGATGGAAATTAACACTGTGCAGGCATTAAATGAATACCATTGCAGGAACTTTAGAAACATGGGAAAATGCTAATGTAAAAATGCTAAATAACAGACATTTATGTAAAACTCACAATTAACATAATAATGGTGAAAAACAAAGCTCTACCCCCTAATATCAGACGCAAGACAAGGATGCCTGTTTTCACCACTGCTATTCAACTTTTTACTGGAAGCCTTAGCTAGAGCAATTAAGCAAGGAAAAGTAATAAAAGGCATTCAAGTTGGGAAGGAAGAAGTAAAACTATCTCTATCTGCATATGACATGATTCTGTATACAAAGTCAATCCCTATAGTATCAACACACACACACAAAAACCTGCTAGAACTTATAAACAAATTCACTAAACTTGCAGGTTACAAGATCAACACACGACTCAGTTGTGTTTCTATACACCAGCAATGAACAATCTGAAAAGGAATTTAAGAAAACAATTCCATTTACAATAGCATCCAAAAAATTTTTTAAAAAATGACTGTAGTGTTATCTTTATAAAATTAGGATCAAATTGCCATGTATTATCATAGTAGAATTAGTTTTCTTTCTCCTGTGTTCTTTTAAACTTGGTTTTAATTTATCAGTGTGACTCTTCTACCCTATTATTTTGCTTTTTTACTACCTTTCTTTTTTCTGAACACTTCCTTCAGAAGTAAATTTTCTTCATTCAGTACCTGCATAGTGCTTTGCACATACTATATACTCAGTTAATCGTTATTAATGTAATGAGAAAAATTATGTTTCTCATAAAAGAAACATATTTAACCTGAAAAAAAAAATGAAATGGATAACGGTCATTTCAGAATATACCTGGATGAAGAATAACTGTTTAGTTAGGACATGCCAGTATGGAGTCTCCTTCATTCTTTTACTCCTATTCCCTAAACTTTTATTCTGCTTCATGTCCTTTCCAAAGTTGAGTGTGCTCTTGGCTACTTTCCAAGCAATGCTTATAAAAGAGAGGGAAATAAGTTGATGACTACGGATTTCTGAAACTGAGACATGTTCTCTTCTTACAACTTAACTTTTATTTCATTTATGAAAATTAAGAGAGAGATTCTGTGGCAAAAACAGCTGGCTCTCTCCCAATACTCCTATTTTTATCCCATAATGTAGAACTATACATGGAAGCGATGCTCAGCCAGAAAACATTTCCAAACTTCTCCTGCTTCTAGGATTTAGGTGTAGCCAAGTGAATAGTTCTAAAAAAAGGGAATGGTTTGGAAATGATGCTTCATGCTTTCTTCTCCATTCCATAATTGGATTCAAGTAATAAAAAGGCTCTAGAAGAGGCTCCAAGATGGAAGGAAACTATGTCCCTATATCATAGAATGGAAAACAAATTGCCCACCAAACAAAATTATTCTCACTTTGAACTTTTTTTTAAAAGATTTATTTTTATTTATTTATATATCCCCTCCTCCCTTGCTGCTTGTGCTTGCTGTGTTCATTTGCTTTGCGTTTTTCTATGTCTACTTGTCTCCCCCTGCTGCGGCATCCCACTGAGTCAACTCAAGGCATGGTGGCTTGCCTGCTCGCGGCGGCTTGCCTTCTCCAGGAGGCCCCAGGAACCGAACCTGGGGCCTCCCATGTGGTAAACCAGAGCCCTACCAATTGAGCCACAGCTGGTTCCCCACTTTGAACTTTTATGGTAAGAAAAAAAAAAACAAACGTATATTGTGTCAAATCATTATAAATTTGGGGGTTTATTTTTTTAAATAGAAGTTTAGCTTACCCAAGATAATACATGATATGTTCATACATTAGCGCTGATTTCTTTCCTCACCTTTGTAAAATGTCCTTTTTAAATACCTAGTTAATAGGTATTCTCTTAAACAAGCCAACTAATCCTTTTTAAGACCCAACACTATCTACCATACTCACCACGAAGTGGCAGACTTTCTGTCAGACCTTCACGTTCCTTTTCGGTGAGTTCTACCCCCAGGTTTTCCAGAACAGTGTCTAGGTTATTGACTTTAACTCTTCCTCCTCAGGAAAGATACATGAAAGAATTAAGAGAAAAAGTTAATGATATCAAAACAATACATTCAAGGACAAATTTGTATCTTACATGCATTGAAGTGTAATAAAAATAAAGAAAACAACTTATTTGCAAACATGAATAGGAATATAAGGTTAGCTCAGCAAATCACCTTAAATGACTTCAAGAAAATCTTACACAAAAATGTTCTGAGGTTGAAACGTTACTTGGGAGCTACAATAGTATATTTAAAATTATCTACAGTATTAAGTATTAAACATTTCCAAGCATGGGGACAAAAGTATAGAAGAGGTTGGTAGTGTTATCTGCATGGGGTATGCGGGGAGATACTGTGCAGGTCTGTCTCCAAACCAGAGTCAAGGCAACAGCTTAGAGTGATAATTCAAATTTCAACCCATCAATATTCCACTTCATTGCTTTATCTAAGGAAGTGGCTTAACGTTTACAAAAATTTCTTTATGAAGGGAGAGTATCATGGACAACACATTTACCACAAAATTCTACAAAGACTGCTGCTGACTGTCACTCTTCCAAGAGCCTGGAATGTAAGGAGGCAGATTGCCACCTGCAAGAGACTCCTCTCAACAAGTTTTAGCAGCAGATATTATAACCCTTCTTCTTTCCCTCCCTACTCCCTTCTCTTGTTTTAAGAGCTAATAAAGCGAGGAAGAAGCAGAAAAGCAATTTAGTCCCAAGTCCATGCTTTTCTCTATTCTTTTTTTTTTTTTTTAATTTACTGGCCTTTATGAAAGACTATATTATAGAAAAATAACAAAGAAAGCTGATTTATGTAATAAAATTGTATTAAGCATCAGTCCAAAATCCATTGTATAATAATCTGCTGTTGGGCAAAGTCCAGGAAATATTGACAAACGTTCTCTGCATTATTTGTTAAATAAAATTAAATTTCAAATGATATTGGGGGTGCTATTTAGAAAAAATTCAAGAGAGTATGGGCTTCTTAGATTACAACCAAGTTATGTGTAATGAATGTTGTGAAATGAGAATATAAATATGGGAACAGACACAATTCAAAATCTGGTGGTATAAATGCATATGCTGTTTTTTCTAGCAGAGCTGTCTGTTCATCAGCTTTTTTACATACCTTTACTAGATTTCACACCATCCAACAGTCTATTCTGATATACCTTTCCAGCAGCTATAAGAAAAGGCACAATGTATATCAGAAGGAAAAGAATGTGGACTTTTTCACAATTATTCGGCAACTAGATAATTCCATTTTTAAGAAAAATTTTTATGATTTTCCTGGGAAATCAGACCTATTATTCCATCAAATAAAAACCATTTTAGGAAAAGGAAAACTGTTTTAGTTACAAAAATCTACATAGCATTGGGCAACTGAGAAAACTATTGTGGAGAGTCTATCATGCAGAAATAATCGCTACTCCTTTCTGTCCCTTTTCCTGATGACTTCTCTATTTCTTTCCTTTTACTCATCTCTCTTCCTCCTCAGTTTTGTTCCTTTTTCTTGATTTCATTTATGCATCTCAGTAACCCGAATGGATAACTTTATTAGTTTTGTATTAGCTCTGATGAAAATATTTATGAAGAGCTTGGTGATTCCCAGATTAAAACTATATTACAGTGTATTTACTTTTCTTAATCATTTTCAGTTCTTTTTAGAAGAAATAACTAAAGAGACACTATGTTAAAATTGCTTACAATGACCCTCAAAACCAGGCCCTCTGGAAAGCATTTATGTGACTCACCATCAATTGGTAGTGTTTGTAGTAGTTTCACATGTTCCTTTTCTGTGAGCTCGATCCCCATGTTCCCCAGAACTCTCAGCAGATCATTGGCATCAACTTTTTTTCCTTTGGGAAAAAAACAGGAACATTAATGCTTGGCAATTTTTGAACCATCTAATGATTCCAAGAAATAAAAAAATACTCATCATCTGTCATATCTTCAGCTTCATTTGGTGAACAGGTAGAATGAGATACAGCTATACAGAATTATGGGGGAGAACTTAGTCTCTTAATTACATAAAAGAAAGCCTCTCTTAGTGATCTATGCAGAAGACAAGCAATTTTGCTTTCAAGATTTGCTAGCAAATTAAAATAATCAAAATAATGGACATTTATAATTCTGGCAGAGGAAACTAAATTATGTGATTTTTTTTCTTCATAATGGCAGTAATTTTTGGAACCCTATTAAAATTTTAACTTGATTTTTTGCTATGCCTTTTAAGACATGGAGACTTTTGAACACTGATGGAGTAAATCATACTATTTATTTATTTTAAACATTTCCCCTAAATTTTGTCTCAATCAGAATTTTAATTGCATATTTTAACTTAAATTACGTAAGGTAAAGTCCAACTTAGGATTTTGAAAGGAATATATGATGAAAAAGTAATAAAAGAGACAAAATAAGTTTGGGTACATTGAGAAAATATTTTTTAAATTAATTAAATATTATAGTAACTCGTCACTTACCTGTAAAAGCTTTCAATGCACTCATCAACTTTTTCATTTTAATCTTCCCATTATCTATTAAGAAAAATATATAAATCAAATACAGATATGAAAATGACACTCATTAAAATATTAAAGAGAAAGAAAGCAATATTACATATACTACAATTTTATGCTATATTTATCCTTTTCATGATTCAGAAGCTCTAGATTATCATTACTATAGCTTTGATTCAGTGTGGTATAGGAAATTCAACCTCCAAAAGACAAGGGTCAGATACAAATCTAACTTACCTTTGTCTATCAGTTCTTCTGTATTAGACCCCATGCCTTGAAAACTGTCTACTGTTTATATCAAGCACAAAGAACAAGATTTACAATTTTTATGTACTACATATTAACATTTTGATTTGGAGTTTAGGAATTATTTCCTTATGTAATGAGTTAACACATAGTAACACATAGTAAGTCTGACTTTTCCTAGGCACAGTCCTTTGCTTTATATAACTAAATTAATAAACACTCTAGTGATTATTCTGAGATAACAAGCAGTAGAAATTCTGTTTATATTTGTAAATCAATTTAACAAAATTTAAAAAGACATCACATGAAAGAGTATTACAAAGAACGAACTCATAAATTTGGGATGTTTAGAATCACAGATTTATTATCTATCCATTTAGACAAAAAACTAAAAAATTCATTTGCAGAAAAGATTTTTGTCTAATTGCAGATGGCAATTATTTAAGTAGAACCTCATGTTATTGAGAAATTCTGATAATTGAAGACCATGAAATTATTTAAAAAGTAACCAGTAATTTTTAATAGTGTTGATTAAACATCTATCAGGAGCAGAAGAGTGGCCATAAGGAGTATAAATTGTCCACACTTATTAAATCTAGGATGAAAGGATTTTTTTTTAACCTCATTTTCTTCTAGATCTAAAATGACAGAGCAGGCCACTATTACTTTTTTAAATTACTACTACGTTTTTTGTTGTTGTTGTTGTTTTACGAGGTACCAGGGATTAAACCCAGGTTCTCATACATAGGAAGCAGGTGCTCAACCACTGAGCTCCATCCACTACCCAATGAGAGTTGGTTTTTTCATGTTTGTTTGTTTTTGTTTGCTTTTTAGGAGGTACCAAGGATGGAACCTGGGACCTCGTAGATGGGAAGCAGGCACTCAACCACTTCAGCTACATCCACTCCCCACTATTACTTTTTAAAACAGATTTATTGAGATATAGTTCACATACTATACAATTCACCAATTTAAAGTGGACAATTGAATGCTTACACACAATCTAATTTTGGGGCATTTTCATCACCACAAAAAAAAAACTTCATATCCATTAGCCTGAAGTCCCACACCCCTGGTACTCCCCTGGATACAGGTGATCACTAATTTATGCTGTCTGTAGATTTACTGATCTGAATATTTCATATAAGTGGAATTATACAATTGTGGTCTTTTGCGACTGGCTTCTTTCTATTAGCATAAAGCTGTCATTGATCAACTAAATCTCAGCCTTAATTCAACTTAAACTGTATTCCAGTGTTTGTTTCTAGCTCATAAAGGGGGAAACCTGAGAATAAAGCCTTTGGATCATAGAGTCTGACTAAGTATTAGGGAATTTAGGCAGCACCATATATTGGGGAGCACTCAGTACAGTATAGCCTGAAAGTCTGATGGCCTCTGACTCTGAGAAAGTGAGTGAATATTATCAAATGGCTATGGAATGTGTCCCTCATGTTAATTTCTCACCTTCACACTACTCTTTTCTCATATTCCTATTTTTCCCCATTCACCTCCTTCCAGACTGTTTTGCATGTTACTCTGTCCCCAATTGCTTGTCTTTTTCCTCACTTTTTATACTCCAAAAAAGGTCTCTCCATCTTTTCACATTCTGTTTTACCTAAAATTAAAGGAGTTGCTGACATACATTAATAAAAATGACAAGACAGAATATTACCTTATTTTCTTTCTGAGGTCACTTCTGAGTTTTTATAAATGTTTTCTTAATGCCAAATAAACTTTTTGCGAGGTGGTTATATAGAAGCTTACATTCCCAGTTTGTCTTGAGAAGCTCAAAGATTTAAATGCTCACCATCAACAGGCAGGTTCTTTATCAAATCATTACTTTCCATTCCTGTGAGTTTCATTCCCATATTTTCCAAAACAGTGTCCAGTTTAGTGACATCAACAATCCCTCCTTAGGAAAAGAGAGGAATATAAGCAAAATTAAATAACCAAAAAATGTGACAAAGCTATGAATTACTGTATACTATGGATATCCAATTCATTATGAATAATAAGGTCCAATGAGGTATGGTCAGTTTTACAAAGATGGTCAGTTATGAAGCTGGAATTAGAATTTATTCCCTTGAGCCAGTTTTTGGAAACTGGTTTATATAATTAGCTTTTAAAGGTTGTGGAATAACTGCTAGACCTTTTACAGTAATAGAGAATCCAAAAGTAACATAGTGAAACCAATAGGAAGGCTTTATTTTTGTTCCTGAACTAATAGATGGTTGTCCTTCTTCTGAGACACTTTATTGAATAATTTCTAATCATACATTTAAGGTTTTAGGTAAATTATGAAATATTGCAGGGATACATTAATGATATCACTGGCACCTGTATCCCACCCAGCTTAAGGCATAATAAATATTTTAAGTCTAAAAAATATCTTCTAAACCCTTCCCCATCCCCTTTTTTCTGCCACCTTCCCCAGGGGTAACCACTGTCTTAAATATCCTATGTATATTTTACATGCATATGTGAATATGTGTGTTATTCTTCCACTTGAATTTTTCATTCAATAATTTTAAGATTTGTCCTTGTTGAAACATAGAACTCTACTTTATTCATTTTAACTACTATTATTCTATTATAATGTTATGCCACCATATATTCATTCATTCTTCTGTACATGAATATTTAGGTTGCATCCAATATTTTGCCCTTACAGTGTTGCAATGTTCCTTCTTGTATATGTCTTCTTGTAGACAAGGGTGACAGTCTTGTGTGCACATTCAGGAGTAGAATTGCTGGGTTGAATATGCACATCTTCAACTACCTGATATTTTGCCCAATAGCATCTGAAAGTGTCGAATCAATTTATATTCCTATAAGCAATGCAGGGGAATGCCCATTTCTCCATACCCTTGCCAACACTTGGTATTGTTCCACTTTCACAATTTTTGTGAATCTGTATGTGTGGAGTGTTATTTTACTGTTATTTTAACTTAGATTTCCAAGATTACTAGTGAGGTGAAGTACCTTTCATATATTGATTGTCTGTCAGAGATGTCTTCTTTTGTCCAGTTGAGGCAGGTTAGTACAGGGTAATGGAGGAGAAAACTAGCCACAACATGGCAGGCAGACAACACGGCCAGCAAACTGCATGGCCGGCAGACCACATGGCCAGCAGCCAACATGACTGCAAGACCACTTTTGGGACTTTGAATGTAACCTTGAGGTCCAACTCTCTCTTTCTGGGACCTGCCATTGGCCCCAGATATTCCAAACAGTCCTCACCATTGGCCTCACCATTGGTAGGTTAACCAAGAACAGCTGGAGCCCATCTCTTTATCTTTTAGGAAGGGGGAGGACAAACTAACAGTTTAAAAGGTAATCACAAGAGGCAGAGCTTGCTCTCCCTGGCTAGAGGAGCTCGCACCAGATCTTGGTGTGTATTTCTGTCTTTCTCGCCCATTTCTCAGCAAGCTTTATTCTTTCCCCCATTTCCCAAATAAATTCTTTTTACTGTCCCAACTAAACTGACATGTTCATAAATTCATTTATACATCAGAGCCAAGAACCTAGAGGAATCCAATGCTTCTCCGTCTTCACATTGTCTGTTCTTATATTTGCCCAATTCAATGGTGGTAGTTGGGCTGTTCTTGATGATTTGTGAGAGTGCCTCATGTATTCTAAAAACTATTTTTTGGTTGGTTTTATGAATTACAAATATTTTCTCTGACCTTGTGGCTTGCTATTTTTCACTTATGCTTAGGGTGTGTTTTGTCATGGAGAAACTTTTATTTTTTATTTTTCTATTTATTATACATCCCCCCCTTCTGCTTGTTCTTGCTGTGTTCATTTTTTCTTTGCATTCCTCTGTGTCTGCTTGTCTCCTCCCGCTGGGGTGACCCGCCGAGTCAGCTCACCAGTGCAGCGGCCCACCTGCT